>PVIR01016871.1:0-35878 GCA_004026965.1 Petromus typicus
AAAAAGAACTCACAGCAATCCTCCTGCCTCTGCCTCCCGAGTGCTGAGATTACAGGCGTGAGCCATCACACCTGGCGGATTTAAGATTTTATCAGATGAGCAACAACAGGCTATTTTTAGAAATTCTCTGGGGAGGGGCCAGGGAATGAGCTCAGTGGTTCTGGCGCCTGTCTTGCAAGTGCAGGGTCCTGGGTTCGATTCCCCGGTAACCACATACCATACTGGGTGTGGAGACTCACGCCCAGCAGCAACCAGTACCACATACCACAGTGCCGGGTGTGGTGGCTCACGCCTGTCATCCCAGCACTCGGGAGGCAGAGGCAGGAGGATTGCTGTGATGTGAGTTTGAGGCTGAGCTCAGGGCCAGCCTGAACCACAAACTGAGATCCTGTCTCAAAAAACCTAAAAAAAAAGAAATTTTCTGGGGGATACTGTAAAAAATTACCAAGTGGACAAAACTGAGGTGTTGGATAGAAAAAAGAAATCTGGCTTACCATCACCGATCCCTACTACTGCACTCAGCAACAGGAGCTCTCTCTCCTTGCTGTCCCTTCTGCCTGGCATGATCAGACTTCTATTCAACTAGTGGCTAGAATTCAGTGTCCTTTCAAATCTAAATGAGATACAGAACCGAAGTACTTATTCCCACTGGAACTCTAAGCACACACAAAAAAAAAAAAAAAAAAAAAAAAAAAAAAAAAAAAAAAGTGTTCTGGAGGGGCTCGGCAGCAACTGTACCTGGTATTGCCACTATGAACACCCTAACAGCCAGCCTCATAAAGGCAGAGGCGACTGCATCCAGTCCATCACTCAAACAGACTATGGTAGGTAAACTCTCATGTTCATGTAACATTCCATTCTCCTGCTTTCCACAGGGGACAGCAACCAGTCAGAACCACATCACAGATCTGGTAAAAGACTGTCAACCTTAATGGAGTCCTTTAAACTGCAGGGTCTAGCAGGATCTTTATTTGAAGCTCTAAGGAAATCCCAGTAGATACCAAAATATATATGAAAAGGCAGTTTCCATACTTTGTAAGAATCCAACTCAGTATATATACATAAGGCACTCAAAGAATACATAGAAAAAATATGAAAGGAAAAGTATAGTGGCTAAAATATTAACAGAAAAACTGGAAACTATTATACATCAGTAGGTTAAAAACATTTTGGTATATTCATTCCAGTGAAATTATGCTACAGCCAACAAAAATGAAATTGATCTATGTGTACTGAAAAGAGACAATGCTCATAATATATAAGTAAGCAGAAAAAAAGCTGTTATTACTGAATGGAATGTACTATGCATGTATATAACATAGAATGAAAAAAGAATGGGGGCCGGGGAGTTAGCTCAGTGGTTCCGGCGCCTGTCTTGCAAGCGCAAGGACCCGGGTTTGATTCCCCAGTAACCACATAACAATACTGGGTGTGGAGACCCACACCCAGCAGCAACCAGTACCACATACCACAGTGCCGGGAGTGGTGGCTCACGCCTGTAATCCCAGCACTCGGGAGGCAGAGGCAGGAGGATTGTGATGTGAGTTTGAGGCTGAGCTCAGGGCCAGCCTGAACCACAAAAGCGAGACCCTGTCTCAAAAAAAAAACCTAAAAAAAAAAAAAAAAGAATGGGGCAGGCAGGGAGAACAGAGGTAGGTAAGGGCAGGGAGGGAGTGGGCAAACGGCAGTCTGAATGCCAAAAAACAAAACCAAACCAAAAACCAAACCTAGAGAGAAAGGAAGAAAGATGAGGCAGGAGACAGAGACAGGGTATATAGACTAGAAGCTGGCAGACACAGAGCCACACCAACCTGGGTGTTTTGGGGCGTCTCATACTATAGGTGCTGACCACATGTGTCTATATATAAATTAAAATTAACTAGTTGTTTTAGTTATATTCCAAGTGCTCAACAGCCTACCCTATGTGGTTGGTTAATGACTACCAGTCAGTACAGAATATAACATTTCCACTGGAGCAAAATACTGTTTTGGACAGTGCTATTCTGTACCCTTGAGAACTGTATAAAATGTTTATAATGAGTATGTAGTATCTTCACAGTCTGTGAAGAGAATAAAGACATTCCCAATTTGAAAACAAATATATTTTCCTCATTCCTTTATCCTTTTTAGTATGTCTACAAACACCAAAGAAGCACCAAAGGTTTCTAAGACCTTAATAACCTGTATGCTAGCCAATTTTCTCTAAGTTTTTTGATTGTTACTTAGTTCTACTTACTAAAGAGTTCAAATGCCACTGAAATAAAAAATATGGTGACATGTATTTTGAGCATCGTGACATCGCTCTTGTTCTCTAAAATTTAAAAAGGTCATGTTAGTCATTCTTTTTAGGAGCAGGAGCACTTGACAGAAACCCCCTTGCAGTTTAGACAAACATTTTAAATTGAAGCTTTTCTTCAAAAGAATAATAGCATTTCAAAATAGTATTCATTTTTTCTCATTCAATTCAGTTAAAAAAAAAAAGCCACATGAACTAAAAAGAAAATGGCAATGCTAAGAACCAGTTTTTAAATAAAAACTGAACACAAAAGCAAAGAATGTTCAAAATAATCAGTTTTAAAGCCCTTTTGATGTAAAAGAAGTTTGAAATATCTGCTGAAGTTTAGGTAACAGTTTAAAAGGCATTAACTGAAAGATCTTAAGGAAAAAAAAACCAAGTTTGTGGGGAACACACAAATATCTTGAAACTTTTAAGTCCCCTCTAAAAGTACCACTGAGTATTGCTAAAAGATCACGGCACCAACCACCAGCACCCAGTGACCCACTGTGTCTCCTGAGCACATCTAAATCCACATCCTTAACATTTCTTCAAAGACCTCTAGAGTACTACTATATGAGGCCGGCTTCTTTCCTACAGCAACTACTCTCTATTTTATCCAAAAGACCTAACTTGCAATCCTAACTATCTAGTCAAAGTTGTTACAGTAAAACTTTGCATAATATATGAATATATGAAGCACTTAGGCATGTAAGACAACACAGAAATAACCTAGAATAGCCCAACTGGAAAAATGAGAATCAAGATGTGTCATGTACTGATAAAAACCTCCAAAGTTGAATGTGATCATAACATATATATATATATATAATGTATCAATAAAAATAATTTTAAAAAGTAAAATAAAAACAAAAAGAGTACTTGCTTAACACTAACTGTGGAACTTCAATCTCTTGAGAATCATTTGCCATGCCAGAAAGACCAAGCCTGCCTCTCCATCCATGCCATTCTTTGCCCAGCACCCTGCTCCCACTTCCATCTTATTAATTTAATTCAATACATTTAAGAGGACTGATGTGTGGTGAGGTTGGAGTATAGCAGATGCCCATCAGCAGAAGTCAGAGTTTTCCTTCTAAATTGGTAGATAGCAATTGATGGTGACTGTGCCCCCAGCCATTTGATATTTGACAATGTCTGGAGAGACCCTTATGTCACAACTGAAAAGCAACTGGCATCTACTGAATAAAGAACAGGAAGACAGCTAAACATCCTACAAACATGCTAACAATGACAGTCTCCTATAATAAAATTATTCAGCTCAAAATACCAATAGTGCCAAAGTGGAGAAATTTGATGTAAGTTAGCCACAACTATCTAGAAACTCATTGTGAAAGCAAGGGAACTAACAAGAGACCAAGAATCAGAGAACCAATAGGACAAATGTCAAAAGCCCACAAGTATCACAGCTCAGATCATGAGACAAGCATGTTAAAATGTGAGTGCTGAGGCTGAGAAACCTGCAGTATATTTGTATCACAAAGAACAAAGAGTATAAGATGCTACGTAAATACAGGATATCTAATCCATAACTAAGGATAGTAGTGTTTCCTTGGAAACAAGATCTAATTCAACGCTTGAAACATGAATGAGTTAGCTGGTAGATTACAGGGCTATTCTGGACAGACAGTGGAGGCAAGAGACAAGTGGACTATGCAACACAAGAAATTCGTCTGTATGAGGGCAAGTGGAGACAGCCGATGGAGGGCTTGAGAGGTAAGCTGGGTCTTTCACCATGATCTCTGGATGATTTGTTAAAAATATTTATACCCATCACTATGTTTACTCACAATTTCCACAAACCAGGTACTTATCATATGGTTTCACTTTATGGAACTTTGCCTTAAAATCTTAAGATACGGCAACATAATCCTAGCAGACTTGCCCCATTAGATTTGGAAGGAAAACTAAAAATAAAAGTAAAGAATACTCTGGGCTGGGGATTTAGCTCAGTGGTTCAGGTGCCTGTCTTGCAAGCACAAGGACCTGGGTTTGATCCCCTGCAACCACGTACAATACTGGGTGTGGAGACTCATACCCAGCAGCAATCAGTACCACATACTACAGTGCCAGGCATCGTGGCTCACACCTGTAATCCCAGCACTCAGGAGGCAGAGGCAGGAGGATTGCTGTGATGTGAGTTTGAGGCTGAGCTCAGGGCCAGCCTAAACTACAAAGCGAGATGCTGTCTCAAAAAAAAAAAAAAAAAAAGGTAAAGAATACTCCACAGAAATTTAGTTAGTTTTACTTATTTACTTCGTAATTCCTCTTCCTAGGATTGCCACAGGAAGTATGTCGTTACCAATAACCAGAAGTTACTCTTCATAGACCATTCCTGTAAAGCCAGATGAGAGGTGGGAAACATTTCAGTTCACCCTCCCAGCTGCTGTCAGCACAGTCTCAAACCTGTCAGTGACTTGACTCTTCTCAAGAGTTCTGGAAATACTTCCAGTGCTGCTGCACAAATCAGTGATCAGTAGCCAAGGCTGTGGTGGAAGGAGGAAAGACCAAGGACTCTTGCATTCAGAAGCTACCTGTGAAGTGCCTTCTATGTGCCAGACACTATTTTAGGTGCTAAAAATACAGTGATTGATAAAGACAAACAAGATAGCCCCCTGGAGTGCACAGATTTTTTTACAGGGTCATATAGACATGAAGTATGTAGTTACCATAAGGTACAATAAGTTATAATGGGAAAGCATAATGAAAACAGTGTACAGAAAAGGCATACTAGGAAGGGAAATTTAAACTGAGTTGTAAAGAATAATTAGAACTTAATTGATCTGAAGGGATTGGCAAAAGAGGAAGAAAGTGAACTACAGCAAATTTGAACAGCAATATTTGAAAGGCAAGGGTGGGAGGCAAATCTCAGTCAAGCTTGGAGCCAGTGCAAACATGGCAGAATGTAGTTTTAAGAGCAGCCAGGAAAGAAGCTATTATCCAGAAGAGTTCTGATGTTCTGGAAGGTGCTCCATACCAAACAAAACAAAACAAAACAGAATAAATGTAAGAATTGGGATTTTAAATAATTATTATAATTATTACTTATTTGGACTAAGTGAAATGACCCCTCTGTGGAAAACATTTCTAAAATGCACTTCAAATGGGTAAAATGAATAGTTGTATATTGAGATATTTAGAACACTTTACAACTGACTTTGAATAATAAATTAGGTCATCAGCCATATGCTGCCAACTTTATAAAGCAGTATGGTCTGGCAGAGCACTTAAAAAATAATAAATTTACCAGAAACATAATTTAAGATTTTCAGATGTCAACTGGGAAAACTTTGGCAACATTAAAAATTTCCAACCACAAATATAACAGGATAATTATATTCTGTATTTTGACCTTGTGACAGTTTTAAAGCAAATGCTACTTATTCTACCCCTTAGAGTCACAAGAACTAGCAATCAATAGACTCTTGCTACGACATACCAGTGCAGCCGATTTTTGAAAGCTAGCATTAACATATTTTACTTCTGTATGTATATTTCTTTAAAAAAAAAATCAAGAGACCTACTATGTCAATAGAGTTCATGTTTAATTAAATGTACACAGGAAAATTTGAAGGTGTGAGGGGGAGAGACACTTCATGATTGCTATATGTCACCTTGTAGACATGCTTTTTTTTTAAAGATAGGATTTCACTTTTGTAGTTCAGGTTGGTCCTGAGCTCAGCCTTGAACTCACAGCAATCCTGCCTCTGCCTCCCAAGTGCTGGGATTACAGGTTGTGAACTACCACACCCAGCACTGTGATACTGTGGTACTGATTGCTGGTGGGTGTGAGTCTGCACACCTGGCATTGTTGTATGTGGTTACCGGGAATCAAACCTGAACCTTTGCACTTGCAAGGCAGGCGCCAGAACCACCAAGCTAAATCCAAGGCTCCTTGTAGACATGTTTTTTAAAAAAATGACTCCTCCCTTTAATTTCTGCTAGTCGTCTACTGACCACCCAGAACAATTCTAAATTATTCAGGAATTCTGAGCTCAGATAGCAGTTTTTCTCTCCATGTAATCTCCTGTCATCCTACAAGGAATTTCTAATTATCCATTCTCCCAGTAACTCAACCTCCTCAACAACAGGAATCTTTTCAGTCTCCGTGCTTCAACCTCCCACAATAACTATTACATCCCATACCCCGAGATGCTGAGTATGAAATACTTAATGTGAATACATCTTTTCTTCCTTTATGCCTCCCATACCAGGTCACTAATCCACCCAGTCCTTTCTCTTCTCAGCTGTTCATTTATTCTACATTTGACCACTATCTGTAAACATCTGCCACTTGCCAAGGTAAAGAGTATACAATATTAAGATATAGTAACCCACACAAAAACTTATACCCTCATGAGATATGACCATAAATAAAACATATATGTCAAACAGTGCTGGTTGCAAGAGAAATAAGCCAGAAAAGGAGGTTGTGAGCAGTTGCCAAATGATACCTTATCAGGTGGTGGCTACAGAAGCCCTGGCATTTCTATCCATGGAGATACAAAGCTAAAAGAGGTGAAAAGAAAGCTACACAAACACCAGGAAAAAGATACTTTGAAGCAGAGGCAGGAGCAATTATAAAAGCTCCATGGCAGGCATGTTCCCACGGTATTCTAGGCCCACAGGGGGCCAAAGTGCCTGTCACAGAAGCAGCAAAGAAGGTGAGATTTGCAAGGGTCTCGCACAGGGCTGGCTGCTGCAGGCTCTGACTGAGACAAGAATGAAGACAGAGGACTGTGCTGCAGGGGCCACGTGGCCGTCACTGAAGCAGCCACTCTGGCCACTGAGATGGGAATACACTATAGCCCTGGTGTAAAAGTAGAGGCAAGAAGACCAGCAACTCACTCTGAAGGCATCACCACCCTTGCAGCCCTTCCAAGTGGTGGTGATTGTCTCCAATAACCCCAGAATATTAGGACAGCAGATGGGGCAAGTATCCACCTGGCTCATCACTGTTTCCACCCCATTCTCTTTCTCCTCCCTGACACCTTGCAGCCTTGAACCTCCTCAGACCACACTGGCACCTCCTTACCTCCACTGTCGCTGTTCATCCTTCACTGACTGACCCCAGAAGAACAAACTCCTTCCACATCCCGGCTTCGCACATCTACCCTCTAATCACACTGCCCAGAATTCCAGTTTCCCTTTTCTCAAATTCTGAATCCCACAACCTTCAACTCAATGGATTCTAACACCTTTCTGCCCCTCCCTGGTTCCCAATGTGTCATTTCTGTTTCATGGTCAGTAAACTCCCTCCGTGTGTTACAGTTTATATCTAGATGCCCCATCCCCACACCTCAAAAGCCTCATGTACCCACTGCTGAAGCTTCTTGGGTGGATCAGGAGTGTGTGCTACTCATCAATGGAGTATTCTGATTAGTTTAAAACTCAATGTCATGTTAGGAGTAGGAGGTGAAGGCTGATCTGACGAGGTGGACCACTGGGGCTTAAAGGTTATATCACCTTCCACCTTCGCATGAGCTCTGCCTCCTGCTTGCCATGCCCCTCTGCCTTGCTGCCTTGCCTCAGGACCAGATGACTACAGGTTGAAAACTACCAAATGTGAACCAAAATACACCTCTCCTCTTTAAGAGTGGTGGACTGTTGTGGTTGTGTCCTAGCGATGAAAAAAAGTAAGACAACACTACTTCGTCTCACTTGCTTGGTATAATCTCTACATTAACTAAATCACAATTCACTGTACCCATGACCAGGGAAGATTTGACAGGAAGGATAGAGCAGTGTGTGGTGGTGGTCCTGCAGGAGTATCTTAGTGGAAGCTGAGAATGGCATGCTCAACGAGGACAGCTAAGTACTGCGCCACATCTGGGCATTTGGGGTGTGGCAAAAGAAGCTCGTAGATGTTTTCCAATGGCTTCTATATTCAAAGTGTATGGAAGGAATGTCATCAAGTGAGTGCAAGGAAAGGACAGAGATGGAAAAGGACTGAGGAAAAGGAGGAAGGAACTGAATGAAAAGTAAAGGAGGGCCCGGGGAGTTAGCTCAGTGGTTCCGGCGCCTATCTTGCAAGCGCAAGGACCCGGGTTCGATTCCCCGGTAACCACATAACAATACTGGGTGTGGAGACCCACACCCACACCCAGCAGCAACCAGTACCACATACCACAATGCCGGGCGTGGTGGCTCATGCCTGTAACCCAGCACTCGGGAGGCAGAGGCAGGAGGATTGTGATGTGAGTTTGAGGCTGAGCTCAGGGCCAGCCTGAACCACAAAGCAAGACCCTGTCTCAAAAAACCTAAAAAAAAAAAAAAAGAAAAAGAAAAGTAAAGGAAGGCAGAACCTCTCTGAGGGCTCCACCCTATCCCTTTTCTAAGGTAATGAAGCTCTCATGTGACTCTCTGTATAGGCCAGAAGCTGGGTGATGATAAAGATAGAAAATAAAGTTACATGGGTACAAGGGGAACAAGATTATAGAAGATGTTAAAAACCATACTGAGTAGGAGAGAATTCTGAGCAAGGGAGCACCACAATAACAGTAGTGTTCTGGGGAGAAGAGATTCAGAACACGGGGTAGTATACATGGGAAGGGATTGGAGAGATTCACACCGGGAATGGGATGACTCAGGGAGACAGAAAGGGTAGAAGGCAAATAATGAGGTAATCATCTTGAAACATATTAAAGGCCTGATCAGCTATGGGAAAAGAAAAAAAAGGACTTTCTATGAGACAAGTGCACAGAACCTGGTGACTGGCCACACAAGGTCAGTGTGTTGGAAGCCTTGGTTCGGTAACAGTCACAAGGTGAAGGCAGCACGATACTACATGGGCCAAGTCCTTGGGCTCTCAGCACTTTCGAGGGTGGAAGCACTCAGGGTCTCTGAGATCACAAGTTTCAATTCCCCTTATTTATAAATGAATGAGCAGAGGCCTGAAGAAGTGATTTGTCCCATGTCACAAAACTAGCTGCTGACAGAGCTGGGACCAGTACTCATGTCCCGGCTATCTTCAGAGCTCTTTCTACTACAACCTCCTGCCTTTTCTAGAACTTGTTCCAGAACTTGTTCTGTTTGGCCACCCAGACCCTCAGGTGCCACTCTTCTGCCAACAAAAATGCCAGGAGACCAGCCACTGCTTTGGCTCCAGCACCTATCTAGTTCAGAAAGGTTAGCTGTTGGATAAGGAGTATAAAGCTGATTCTCTGGCTCTATTTCACAACATTTCCTTTAGATAATCCTAATCTTGCCCTTTAATGTACACCCTGCTTACCCTCCGCTACTTTTTCAGACAAAGTATTATAGTTAATATTTCAAAGTGGTGGAAAAAATAAGACATGATCCAACTTAAAGGATCATTAATGATTAAAATCATTAAAACAATTTTGAAATTGAAAGGCAAACCCCTATTAACTCTTAGTGTGTCCTCCTTTCTCCCACCTGACTGGGTAACAGAATTTAAGCTCCTTGGCTCACTATGATGAAAACATTGAGCTATGTGGGAACCTGGTTTTGTATTCTTTGTACTGTTTGTTCCTAGTACTGTAGACAACAAAAACTAACTTAATTTCTAACAGAGTTTCCACATTCTTTTCCCCAGACAACATCCATTAGTAAAATAGAGGTTTCTGGATAATTTCCTAGTGAATTTAGAGTCTTGACAGAAGTTTATATGAACACAGCTTTTAATGAGCTTATGGGAAACAAGCAGGAATATTTATACTAAATAAAAATGGAAAACTAGTGGTCTCATTTCCTCTGTCAGTGTCAACAAGGACACCAGGTGCAACTGACTCCAGCAAACTGGCTGTGCTGGAATAGAGACGTGGAATAGATTGTTTTGAATTACTTAAATTTATTTTAGCTTCTTGGGTCAAGTCAATAGGTACTGTGAGTAATTTTATATCAGAAATATTTAGAAGTATTTTTTTTTCCACTTCTAATCCAGAGTTGGAACAATTTAACAACACAAAAAATCTATAAAATATACCAAAACCTTCTTGGGAGAATACTTACAACTCTGTTTTGAAAATCACATTTTTAAAGTACAAACCACTGGAGAAATGAGAAGATAGCAATTAAAATGCACCCAATGCAGGTAGTAAGGCTGACCCTTTGGTTTATGTTTTGCTCTGTCTTTATTTCCTCATATTATTCATTTTGAAAAAAAAAATATCATATGCTCTATGTGCCTTAAAACCTTAAACTGAGTTCATCTGTTTGTTCAGCAGCTTCAAGATATTCTCTTTGTGACTAAGTGGCAGGTGGTGCTCGGTTTATTTTCAAGCACGCAAACTAAGCCCTTGAACCTAAGAGCGAGGAAAAGCATTCAGTTTAAAGTTTAGAAAGGAAGGAACTGCACAACAGTTTCCTTTACAACAGGCTGCTTTCTCAGCTTCCTGCATGAAAAATATTGTACTTTTATAGCAATTGCTAAGAAACAACAAGAGATATCATATAAACTTTTATATGGTTAAGCTTCGACTCATTTCAAGAACTTATTCCATTAATTTTTATATTTAAGCCAAGAATAGAAGAGACTGATAACATGAAACAGAAATGTGATACAAACTTTAAAATGGATTCTAAAGCTTTCTACCTACTTATAAAAAGGTTCTAATTATTTTCAAGAAAATGAGAGACATTAATTTTGGCTTCAGAAGTGCCACATACTAGGCCAAGAGCATGGTCAGAAGTGCAGCACCTGGCTGGCAAGCATGAGATTCTGAGTTTGATTCCTAGTACAAACCCCCCAAAATCCCAATACCGAACTACTGTATTTGGAAACAAATGATGGGAAAGATTTTCTTTGTTGGAATAATTCCTGCTATTGTTGCCATGAAACTGTTCTGATTAAAAACTAAGCACATATACACATACACAGTTTATTATTAAACACCGCTATTCTTACTAATACTATTTCTAAAACATTCTTTTTAAAAATAAAATACATAAAAAATCTTGAACTTGAATGGGGAGAGTAGTAACTGCCTCAGTGTGTAAGACTTAAATGCCTTCTCCCAAACTTCTACAAATTGGTCAAGTTCCCCAGCAGTCTACTTTCACAGTCTGTAACAAACAGACAAAACCAGAAAGATTATGTTGGCCACTGGCTCTCAATTCTGTCCCTGCACAATTCATTGTTACTACTATTCATTTAGAAATTTCTATCGAAGGTTGTTAAATGAACTTAAGCTTATAATGTAATTCAATTTTGCTTAAATATGCAGTATTCCTATGTGGTACAGAACTCTTTAAGCGTGTTTGTTCAGGAAATAGCAACACAGTCACGAGAAACTGTACGTAACTCAAGATCTCCTAAGTTCTTTTTTCTGTAACCCACCCTAGCCTTCATATATTCTAACACTTGGCCCAGCAGTTGTTTTGAATTCAGAGCCCTCAGAAGCATGTGACCCCGGTCTGAAAGACTTAGGTCAGGTAGACAGTAGCTTAACTCATCGGGAGCTCCAATCCTAGGAGAACCACAATGCACTGATGGCTTGGACCCATGGAAATAAAAGGGTCCTGAGAGAACAACGTGTGGGGGGATCAAAAGGGAGATGGTGGTCAATACCTGGATTGAGCTCAAGGTACCCTTTTCCTTCCCTGGGACCAGATACTTGGAGGAGACAAGCGGGCTACGGAGTTGTGTTAGACCAAAGGTAGTGTATCTTTCTCAGGTGTCTTCTTCCATGGTACTTCACACTCAGGACTCTGACCTTTTGGCAGCTTCCTCTTCAGCAACTGATGCCCATATTTGCTGCACTGATCTTCACATTTCTACCTGCCCACCTGAGTTCACTGCGGGGGAAGGGGTCATCTTTTCCCTTGTCCATCTAACCTTGGTTCTAACAGAATGACAGAAGACAGTCATTCTTGAACTATTTGTTGGAGGCCAATATGAAACCTGCTTTTTAGTAGAGTTGTCTTGTCTCTTGCCCTAACGACACCTACCTCCTACTCTATGCCTAGTGCTCGGTCCTTGTATCACTTCAAAACGGACTGAAAAGAATATGCTAAACCTTTTCATCTCAAAAGGAAAGTGGCATACGTGGTTGCGACTCTCAGTGATCCTGCAAAGGCTGGAATTTCAATGATCTAGATGTGAATCGAAGACATGTTCTACGTATCAACCAGAACCACACCATAGTGAAAAGCTTTTTATCTTTTTTTTTTCCTGAGTCAGTCTAATAGCATCTCCATGCTGTGTTCCCTCTCTTGGCTATGCCTTGACTGTCTCAAAAATAGTAAATGGGCCACAGCAGCAACTATACTACTTAAATTAATATATTCAACACTGGTACACATAGTCATACAGTATAGTTGAATACATGATTTTACTGTATTTCATATTTGCCTATTATCATTTTCAAGTAGTTGGAATTGCACAAGGATAAGAGCTATGTGTACTTCTTTTCACTTATGTCTAGTCCAATGCTAAGCACATACCAGGCACTCCAAATAAAATTATACAGCAGCATAGGAAATGTTTTAAAAATACAGCACCCTCACTCCTACAAAACCAATCAAAATTGTCAGAAAACCAATCATAATTCGTCTTTACTTAGAGCTTACTAAATGTTATTCTTTGAGCCAGGCCTCTCATTTAATTTGTACAGTAAACCCATGAAGTTTGGAAAGGTTAAACAACTCATTCACATTCACAGTTAACTGAGGCAGCTGGCATGGTCCAAAGTCTGCATCTACCAGTCTACAAATTTAAAAATTTCCCCCAAACACTTCCTAGCAGTATGACTAAGAAGGACAATGACTAAAAGCACCAATTTAAATTAACTCTTCACTTCTTAGCCATACCCAGGCAGTTTCTTTTGTGGGTCAGTCATCTTCATTGCAACTCCTTTTCTATCTGGCAAATACCAATCATCCTTCAGGTCACCTAGAGTGTTCCCTGACTCTCTTCCATAACTCCCCCGCCGCAATCCCTAAGGCACATACATGCTGCCCTGCCTGTTCCATGGCTCTGCTCTTGCTGCCAGAATATGAGAACCTTGACTTTGTAGCTGGGTGCTGAGGATTCCCTCCAAGAAAATGCGTGGATGTCTTGGAGGTAATTGTTGGAGGTAAAGAGTTTCACTTCGAAACATCTGTCTTCCACAGATCAGTATCAAGATCTTTATCATAACTTTCAATAATTTAAATTGTATCCATAACAAACGGGAAAAGTGCCCCTTCTGATACTGGGGAAGATGAGCTCCATCTTAAGGCTCAGCCTACTGTAATACTTTATAATCACTTGCGTTTTTTCTCAAGTGTGAACAAAATGACCGCATTTAACTTTTTCTGCTTCTCCAAGAGCATCCTAACACTTGAACTTTATTGATAACAATAAAACTTGTACTTTTAAACAAACCTAAACCAGAATTTCCATCAGCACCTCATTACTTCACAAATCTAAAGTATCTGTGAGAACGTAACTAATTGGACCATAGCTATATTTCAGACTCTGAAAGGCCAAAAAGATATAAATTATGATCTTTAATTTTTAAAGGAAACATCACTCTTTCTTGACAACTCACCTTTTATGAAAGATGTCATCATCAATTCTATAAGAAAGAGATCAGAGGAGAGACCTCTCTGGGCTAATTTTAAACATGGCAAAAATTAAGCAAGGACATGTGGGGCTTCTGAAGGCCTCAACTAGCTCAGTAATTTTAGCAAAGAAAAGAAAAATGAGGAGGGCAGGGGATTTCACCCAGTGGTTCAGGGTGCCTGCTTTGCAAGCTCAAGGGTCCGGGTTCAATCCCCAGTAAACACATACAACAATGTTGGGCGTGGAGACTCACACTCACCAGCAATTAGTACCACACACCACAGTGCCGGGTGTGGTGGTTCACGCCTGTAACCCCAGCACTTGGGAGGAGGTTAGCTCTGATGTGAGTTTGAGGCTCAGTTCAGGACCAGCCTAAACTACAAAGGAAGATCCTGTCTCAAAAAAAAAAAAATTTTTTTTTTTTTCCAAAATCCCTAAATAAAGTATCAAAATTCTGACTGGCGAGAAACTCAATCTTCCAACACATGCATAAGATGTTACTATACTGTGTTACTCTATACAATAACACTAGGACTCTCCAGCAAAACACTGATATAAATCTTTAGCAGTTCACCCTTTCTACCTCCACATCAGTATCTTGTCAGACACCTGCCAATACTGTTATAGTTATAATTACCAAGACCACTGTACATAAAATTAGAAGATTCATCCCTAAATCCAAAGGAGTAATATCTGTGTGCAAATACAGGAAACACTATGCATCTTAACTGTCATGACTACTCTAAGCTTTAACATCTTTCTGGTTTAGGCAGGGAACAGTGTAAAGAGACCTTTAAAGAATGTTTTACCCTTAAAACTGAAAAAAATCAGCAAAAGAAAAAATAATTAAGATTATATATGGAGTAAGAAAGGGGAAAAGCAACTAATGAAAAAGTGGGGAAAAAAATCAATAAAATAGAAAAATTAACTGAATGCTGGTCCTTGGGCTAGCTCAGTGATACAGTGCATGTGCACACTTAAAATATGCAAGTCACACACACACACACTTATAAGCATAAGTGATAAGCTTCTTTTGGCTTCATCAGGAAAAAAATTATGTAAGTTATAGTACCAGTATTGGGAATCAGAGAGATGACATCATCACAGGTTCTAAAAATGTGAAAAGGGTATGAGGAACTATTATACAAAACTTAACATCAATATATTCAGCAACATAGATGAAGGCTAATTTCTAAAAATGTCAAATTCACTCAAGAAGTAATGTGAATAGTCACGAATGCATTTTAAAAACATACCTTCTAGTTTAAAACTCTCCCCTCAAAGAGAATTCTAAATCCAGATAGCTTCACTGGTGAATTCCAATATATACTGAAGGAAAAAAAGAACATCGATTCTATCCAGTTTCAGAAAACTGAGTAAGAGGAAATATTTCCATCTTCTTCCACGAAGCCAGTATTAACAGAGTTTCAAAATCCGATGAAAACACTAGAAGCAGTCATTATGCCTGTCATGAACAGATGGAAAAATCTCAAACAAATTTTAACAAATCCAACAACATGTAAACAGAACGAGAAATATTTTTTTAAGAATGTAAATCTAGTTTATCATTCAAAACACACTGCAAAGCTAAATAGGGTGATATACATAATTGTAATCGCAGCTGTTCAAGATTAGACTGACGCGGGAGGATCATAAGCTTTTTATCTCAAAAAAAAAAAAAAGAAAAACAACCCCCCAAAAAGATCTGGGCTATAACTTGGTGCTTCTTGGGTTCAATTGCCAATACTACCAAAAATCAAACAAAAAACAAAAAAAATCTCTCAAATGTCATTCACATTTTAGGAAACTAAAGAAATTAAAACCATGTAATTACCCCAACAGAAGCAGAAAAACATTTAACAAAATTCAACATTCTCTGTCAGTTTGAAACAAAGAAAAAGCAAAACCTTCTTAGGACAAAAGGAACTGTAGAGAATATTCTCAACTGTAAAGGAAGGCAAAAAACCGTACAGTTAACATCACATTAATAATGTCAGGACGAGTAATTCCCATTAACATAAGGAACAAGACAAGGATGTCCTCTCTTACCCTTTCTATTCAACAATACACTAGAGATTCTGCTTCAGTTCAGTAAAGTAGTAAGCATTCAAGTGAACAAGCAAGCATTCAAGTAAAAAAGGAAGAATCAGTCATTGTTAATTTTGTGGTACTAGGGATCAAACCCAGGGCCTTACCCATGCTAAGCAGATTCTCCACCTGGGCCCTCATAGTTTATCTTTTTTAAATGAAGTGATTACTTACATAGAGAATCCAACAAAATGTACTACAAGGCTACAAATAAGTGAATTTAAGAAAGTTGCAGGATACAAAACTTACAAAACAACTGTACTTGTATGTCAACATCGAACGTTTTGTACTTTAAAATCTTAAAATGTTACTTATAATATTCAAAATATGAAATGTGTAGGACTCATTTAAGATGCCTAAGATCTCTACTTTAAAAGACTTCTAAGAGAAATTTTAAAGAATCTCAGGAAAGGGAGAGAAATCCATGTTCATGGATTTAAGATTCAACGTCAATTTTCTCTCTAGACTGATCCGTGTTTTTACTACCAAAATCTTAGCAAGCTCTTTCATATAAATTGGTGATTCTAAATTTCAAGTGGATATGTAAAAGACCAGAATAGCTTGATGAATTTTACAAAAGAAGTTGGAAGAAGAACATCATTAGATTTCAAGGCTTATCAAAGTACAGTAATCAAGATAGTATGGCATTAAAATAAAACAAGTCTTTGATCAATGGAATAGTTTACTTTTTACAAAGATATAAAGGCAACTGGCTGAGAATGGCTCATTTTAACAAATGGTGCTGAATTTGTGGCCGTATCTTGCAACAACAAATGAAAATTAACTCAAACTGGGTTACATACCTAAGTGTAAAACCTACAACTATAAAACTTTACAAGTAATCATAGGAGGTAATCTCTGTGACCTTGAGATAAAGAGTTCCTTGAAAGACATTGTTAAAAGTGTGGAAGACAAGTTACAGGCCGAGACAAACTATTACAAATCCTGAATCTGACAGAGAATCTCTAATACAGAACTCTCAAAAATTAAACAACTAATCATATAAATAACATTTACAAGACTTGATACTTCGCTAAAGAATGACAAGCCCATGAATATGTGCTGGATACCATGAGCCCTTAGAAAATGTGAATTAAAATCACAAGCTACCACTATCAACTATTAGATTTACAATCTAAAAAGAATGGCCTGCCATTCCAAATGGTGACAGAAAAGTGAACAGAAATTCTCATGCACTGCTGGCAGAATTTAAAAAAAAAAAAAAATTATAAAACAGTTTGGTAGTTTTTTTTTAAGTATACATGTTCCTAACATCTAACTCCTATGGAGTTACATAAGAAATGGGAGCATATGTACAAAGACTTGAGTATAATAATTCTAATGGGTGTAATCATTAGAGCCCCAAAGTTGGAATACTTAAATGACCAACAGCAGTGAAGAGATAAAGTCTAGTAATGTAAATTCATAGCAAGAGATAATCTCAGCACAAAGAAGGAATCAACTATTTATATACCCTACATCACAAATAAATCTCAAAATATTTATGCTGAGTGAAAGAAGCCAAACAAATAGAGTACCCAGGATACAATCCTGCTTACATAAAACCCTAGAAGAGGCAGACTAATGCGTGGTGACAGAAAGCAGGTCAGGGCTGCTTAGAGACAGAGGTACAGATCAAAAGGCAGGACTATCAAGAGGCCCAAAAAAATCTGGGTCAGTGATGGACATGTTCATTCACTTTACTGTGGTCATGGCTTCATGGATAGACACCTATCAAGACTAATTCTAATTAAACTATACACTTTAAATGTAGAGTTAGTGCCAATTATACATCAATAAAGCTGTTTAAAAAGAGCAACCTTAATTTTATAGTATCCATTTAAAATTATCGCTATTTCACCACCATCTTAAGACTCACTCTATAGCAAAGCAACTATTAAAACTGCTTCAAATACACCTTTTCCTTTGACCTTTATACTATATAAACACAATTGTAAAAGTAAATTACTGTTGGATGGAAAAGTGAACAAACTGGTCTCCCTGGACTGCACAGCAGTCTGTTTCCAGCTTGAAATAAGCCTGAATGTTTACCTAAACTACCAGTACTGATTCTTAGTCACTCAATACTGAAAACACTACTCCAAAGCAACCCATTATTTCATATAAATCATCACTGCACGTGTACTCTGTCTGCACTGTTTTAAGTACTGAACTTCACAGAGAATGGCTGGTACCAAATTACAAAGCTATTCTGTCTTCACTTGGAATATCTGTAAGGTTTTATTTTATACTTGGCAGTTTATCAAGAACATCCACCTAAAAATCTTCTACTCTTCTTTTCCCTTGTAATACTTCTTTTTAGGCTTCATCTCTAAAAGAATCCAATAAGCACATGTGATGGACATAAAAGTCAATAAAAATGCCTTGTCAGACATAACTGTAGATGACATTCCCTTAAAAATAGTTACTCCTCCTCTGAATTTTTCAATCTGCCTCTGAACTGTCATATTTTGTGTTCTCAAAGGAGTAATTTTACTAAACAATAAGCTTTTAGTGACTTTTGACTGACATAATAATCCCCTGTCACATACGCTGAACACATCAGCCCCAATTCATAGCTTCATTAAACACCGCTAATGTTCCAAGTGTGCAGTAACCATGGCATCCCAGACCACAGGTTCTATGAGCTTAGTTTATAAATATTCTCATCTCCATAGACAAGGAATATTCACTAAGATGAAAAACCGAATCATAGTCTTCAGTAATTTTTCAGTTTTTTCCCCCAAGAATTTTAAAATGAAAATGGTTCCACTTGAGATATAATGGTTTAAAAAAAGAAAAAAAAAAAAAGTTTAGCTTGCAGTGACATTCAACAGCTAGGAGTTAAAATTATGAGACTTCACCCATCTCACCTCCAGCACTGACTTAAAATAAAGCAATAATGCCTGTGGCAGTTTGAGTTCCACTCAGGCTCCGCATCAGTCTGTGATTCTTCATGGCATTGCCACTATCCATCACTGCCTTACCACATGTTATCTAGCAGGAAAAGCCAGGCCCATGTCTAACTCTACTGGTAACTGATCACATGCATGGCACTGTACTAAACATTTTATATGCACAGCTCTCCTCATTCTTACAATATTGTGATAAAGCACTGTATACAAAGGTGGTGTTACTGACCTTAAGTAACTTGTCTAAGGTTACAGAGCTACTTCCTAGTACTAACAGTACAGAGGACATCTATAATCTTTTCGTGGGGAGTCACCCAAACCAGGCCTCAACAGAAAACATATCTGCCTAATACTGCAAGACTTATGTCACCACACCTAGCACTTAATTATTTTCAATTCAGTTATTACTGTCTAATTCACTTTAAACTACGTGTGGTGGCATATGCCTGTAATCCCAACACTCAGGAGGGTGAGACAGTATTGCTTCTGAGCTACACAGTGAGTTCAAGAGCGGTCTGAACTACATAAGGTAACTTTGTCTCAAAAAAAAAAATCATCTAATTCATTTTAATCTATCTTAGCATGGAAGACAAACGATATATTAGCAGGGCTAGATATACACAACCATTTATCTTTCATGTACTGGTTTTCAGATAGGTTTTGTTACCCTTATCCTACAAAGTCAAGCAGTGTATCCTTGGTAAAAATGTCTTGACTATTTTAGAGCTTTGAAGGGGCATTACCAGTAGTGCTATTATTACTCCTGACCATGTTTAATATGGCTTTAAATATTTAAAATAATTGATTTTAAATGGTAACATGTTTACCACATAAGCAAAAAAAATTAGTGTAACATTATAATAAATAGCATATATGAACCAATAATTTATCCCTTCCTTTCTCCATAAAAGATTCTGTTTCTCACTGAAGACAGCACAGAAAAGTGCTTGGTTCATTACAGCACTGGGGATCAAACCCAAGGCCTCATAATTGCTAAGCAAATGTTCTAAATGTTCTAACTCTGAGCTATCCGCTTCAGCCAGGAACAGCAGGCGTTCCTGCAGCCTCAGTAGAGTCTAGTCTCCCAGTAAAACCTCTATTTTATTTTTAGTTTTTTGAGACAGGGTCTCGCTTTGTAGTTCAGGCTGGTGTTGAACTCAGCCTTGAATTTAGGAATCCTCCTGCCTCTACCTCTGGAGTGCTGGGATTACAGGCATGAGCCACCACGCCCAGCATCGTGGTGTGGTACTTGATTGCTGGTGGACGTTGAGTCACTATTCCCGTCTTTGTTGTATGTGGTTACCCGGGATTGAACCTGGGACCTTTTGCTTGCAAGGCAGGCACAGGAACCACTAAGCTAAATCCCTGGCCCAAAACTTCTATTTTACCTGCTTTATATACTGATGTTTCATGAACACATCTGTAAAGTTTACAGAAGTCACACAACTCACACTCTTTTAGAATTTCTACACACTTTTGCTAACTGTGAGATACAAAATAAAACTTAAATTCAGACTTCACTAACATAGGAGGAGCAAGACCTAGCTCAACAGTTTTTGCTTTTCTTGTCCAAAAAGACTATTGAGCTGAAAGCATAAACAAGACCTGCTAACTAGTTCAATTACAGAAACCACAAGTGAAGCGCAGTAGAAATATCTGTTTATGTACATTTATAAATACACATACATGTATAATTTCTTTTAGAATCACTTATCAGTCTTTGAACCTAAATTCTGCACTTGTAAACAGAAGTGCATTTCTACACTTTCATATGCAAATTTTTCCCTTAATTAGGCTAAATCTAGACAAAACATTTGAATTTGTCAAACGTTGCCTTCTCCAGTACCTGCCAATTACTTAATGATTTTGAATTTAGACTAACCAATCACTGAAAAATTCAAAAATTAACTGAACAGAAATACTAACTAGGAGAATGTGAAAGTGATCTTGTTTTAAATGGTTCATTAGACTGACTTTTACATGCCCAGAGGTCAACTGTATGAGAGATTCAGGCCCTTTTCATCAAAGCTTTGCGTTTAGCATCATCTATTTAGGAGCACATTCCTACTCCCATTCTGACGGCTAGGCTGGAAGTTTTTCTATCAAAACGAAATTACCTTTGGTGGATTTATTGGTATAATAAAATCATTTCAGAAAATAGAATCATCTATACTATATCAGATGCATTTTAATTACTTTTTCTACAAGCTGATATTAGTGCCTACAGAAATCAATAATCCTTCATTTTGGTGCTCTAATGAGTATTCAAAGTGATATAATTTATAAGGGTCTGTGATCTTGGCCTAGAAATTGTTCATGTAATTACTTAAATAGCCGAAGCACAGGATTCAAACTCAGTATTTTGATCTTCTCATTAAAATTAAAAATATACTCTTTTTCCCAGCCTTTAGCAGCTTTGTTAAAATTCAGGGTACATAATGTCTTAGTCTATTTGATATTTGTTCAAATTCTATCTGAAAAAGTATTAATCTACAATTCAAATGAAAATGATTTGAGTTATTTTTAAATAATCATAGCAATATATCAATTATAGCAATATAGCAATTTAAAAACCTGAGATGTTACAATCTGAGTACTTAGAAATGTTCTACTAAGTTGCTAGTTTTTAAGAGATGCTAGACTATACCTGAAACCAAATTTAATGGAAGTTCTTTGGTAAAGATTAGATAAATAAAAAAGGCTTATAACTCTACTGGAAAGGGCAAAAAAAATGACACTTGGCAATAAATAACATTCAAAAATATCATCCGCCCTCTGTATTCACTGGTTGTGCACCCAGAGATTCAACCAACTGCAGTTGGATTTTTGTCTTCCTTTCGTGGTTCTCAGCATTGAATCCAGGGCCTTAATACTGAACTAAAGCCCATCAAGTCTTCTTTTCCTGTGTTTTAAATTCTAAGTTGTTAACATGCCTGGGGTTGGGCTTGAATTTGAAATACTCTTGCCTCAGGCTCCCAGACTACAGGGGTTACATGGACGTACCTCCCAGAACGCTGAGTATGTAATGCATATGCAGCTTAAATTTGCTATTATTCTGTATGTATGGGCATTTTGGTCATTATTCCTTAAATGACACAGTATAGCAACTACAGCATTTACCTGTAAGATGCATTAAAAGTAGGATAGAGAGTATTAAAGTATATGGGAGAATGTGTAAGTTGTACACTAATACTACATCATTAATACAAAAGATGTGTATTTGTAGATCTTGATATCCACAGGAGATCTGGAAACAATTCCCCAAAGACCTTGAGGCAAGACCAAATATGCAATTTATGTAATACTGTGTCATTCGCCAGGGTGGTAGTACAAAAACGTTTACCCTTCAAAGGCAATACAACTCTATTTATGCCTTAACATTTAAAAAGACAAACCAACCACTTCTCCCAAGTGAGAACATATTATTACTACTTTATATATAAAAGCAATTATACTTTTCTAAAATTTAAATGAAAATCACAGCATAGCCGAGCTACCAATACTTTGGTTTTCCTGAATATGGAAGGAAGACAAGAGTTGGAAGCTTACTCACCTCAAAATTAAAGGGTAAAAACCAACATTAAATTCCACTTCTAGATTAGTGTTCCAACAGTTATTAAGAGATAGAAGTCAGGAGTCAGTTTTCAAGATGCCAAGATCTGAAATCTGCAACTCATTTTATTTTTATATGAAAGATGGAACTAGGTTAACATCTGTTATTCAGAATATAAAATTATTGAATATAAAATCTTGAAGTAAATGGAATTCTTACTTTTTAGGTGAACTTCTAGTCCTTTCTATTCACAAATAGGACTTGATTTATTAGGTTCCCTGCTTTCTATCTCCAGAGTTGATCAAAGCACATTTTCTTAGTACAATCTGTATTGTTCCAAGTGTTTTATAAACATCCCCCTTGATAGTTTACAGGGGTGATCTGAAATTATATCCAAGGATTCGTCCTATGAGTCAGTTATTCTTTTTTTTTAGGTGTTTTGAGACAGGGTCTTGCTTTGTAGTTCGGGCTGGCCCTGAGCTCAGCCTCAAACTCATCACAGCAATCCTGCTGCCTCTGCCTCCCGAGTGCTGGGATTACAGGCGTGAGCCACCACGTCCGGCACTGTGGTATGTGCTACTGGTTGCTGCTGAGCATGAGTCTCCACACCCAGTATAAGTATGTGGTTACCGGGGATCGAACCCGGGTCCTTGCGCTTGCAAGACAGGCGCTGGAACCATTGAGCTAAATCCCCAGCCTGAGTCAGTTATTCTTAAAAAGAAAAAGGTTTTCTGTCTTTATCACCTTTATTTCCTTCTCTATCATAAACTGAATTCTAATCTGTCTTAAAAAGAAAAATCCACTGGCAGGAGTAATACAAAGTAATTACTGGTATTAAATTTTTAATAGTTCAGGCAAAAGGTTAAGAAAATGGGAAAAAAAGACACTTTCATTACTTGGACATGAAAATTACATCTACATAATATGTGATCCTTTGTAAATGTCCTTTAACCAATGACAGTAACTCATCTAATACTTCACTGAGAACGCCGTAATTTGTACTTTGTATCCTCACTGAGAGCCCAATGATCCATAGTCACTTGCATGCATATTCACAGTCGCAGATCCAATACCATGTGCTGACTATTGTACACAGGGTTCTGGAGAGTCAAAGAAAACAAACCCTGTCTCTTGAAAGGACTGTAATAGTAATGAAGTCAATCAAATAATCATAAAAATATGAAGCATGCAGTTATGTCCCACACTATGACCTCTGTTTATTTCCTACATTCCAGCCTGCTCACCCCAGAACCTCACTGGTGGATAGATATCAGCTACCAAAGCCACAAACTTGCAAGGCACTCTTGACCTTCACTTCCTTGGACCTTAACAGTCACCTAGTCTGGTTTAAATCACAAGAGTGGCTATGCACAAATGATTCTGCTGGCTAATCCTCCCCTACTTTTGAGAACTCTTGGAGATGGTGGTGACAAGGCTAGCAGTGCTCCTGGGACTTTAAAAACTACAACTAGAAGCTCTTTCTTTCCTCCTGCTGGACAGTGTGAAGATGGGCCCTACCCCGTGGTCATCAGTGCCATTTCCAACTCTCAATGTGCCTAAACTAGTTCCCGTTTCTGCAGCACTTCTATTCTTTTGCAATTTTCTTCAGGAATCTTCCAACTAATCCTCTTTTTAATTTAGAGTAGTTTGAGAGTGATTTTGGTTAACTTAAAGCTAGGTGTGCTGACTAGTATTATCTCCTAGAAATTTCCAGCCTCTATTTTTATATAAAAGATGGAACTAGGTCAATATATATGCCTTCTCCATCTTTCCCACACTGTCCTAGTCTAGGCACTCACCCGCTCCTAACTGGACTATGTCATAGCCCAACAGTTTCCTGTGGCTACTCCTCACAGAATGACTGTATCACATCCACTGGCTCCTCCTGTTAACTGAGGACAAAACTCTCTATAATCCATCTTCCCCTCTGGCCTGTTACTCCTTGCCTCACATTTTATGCTGACTACATGAAACTACTAGGGCTTAGGCTCAGAAACACCTATGTAAGACACTGAGTTCATCAGGAGGCAGGACATTTTCTTTGTTGAAAACTTAGAAAACTTGATGAAATTGAAAAGAAAAATGGCTTTCTTCAAGCTCTTCTCTAGGCATCAAAGTCATCACATCTATGCCTATCTCTTATCACATCAATAATCCTAAATGTGGCCACTATAAATATCTGATGCCAGATATAACAAAAACCTCTAGTTACCCACCTATCTTCGTGGAGTGAACAACAAAATCGGCTCTCCTAGGAGCGTCTCACCCAGACAGAGGAGAAAGGCCCTCCTCCTTTACTATCTATCTCCACTACTTTCCACAGAAGCTTCTGGTCTCGCATGGGAGCTCTTCAAAAATGGGCAGGGGCTCCAGAGGTAGAGGGAGTGTGGAGAGAGGGGGAGGGCAAGGGAATTAAAAAAATTAAGATGTGTGATATACGTGTACCAACCCCCTATGATGAATATAATCATGTACAACAAACATGTTCTACTAGACATGAAAAATGGTAAGGCCATGTCCCACACATCCCTGAATCCTCAAGCTAAGTGTTTGGTACACACTGGATATTTACTAATAGCCATGGAATGATGCATGTGTTTTCAGCTAAGCAAAATAATGAAAGGCAATGTCAAGACTTTTAAAAAAAATGCATTTGATGTAAGGTCAGGACTCTTGGTTTTCAAACAACAAATTAAATAAAAATATGTGAAAACACAAAGATTTTAGTACATTTAAACTCAATGTATAATAGATCATTTAATTCTGTACAAAGTTTTTGAATGAAAGACTGATAAATAAAACATCTTTAACTTATCTGAGATGTGAAACAAAACTATACAAGCAACAAAAATTGGTAAATTTGGCTCAATCAAAATTAAAAACTATTTGCTTCAGAAAGTATCATCAAGAAAGTAGAAATATAATTCATAGGATAAAGAAAACTTTTATAAGTCATATCTGAGAAAGGTAGAACGTATAAGAAACTATTATAATTCAACAATAAAAAGTTTTAATTTTTAAAATGGACAAAGAGTTTTAATAGGTGATTGGGTAAAAAGATAAACACAGCTACCCAGCACATGAAGATGTTCAATATCATCAAGTCCCCAGAAAAATGCAAATAAAACCACAGTGAACTACCACTTCATACTTATTAGGATAGCTACATTAGGGGAAAAAATAACAAGATTTGGCAAGAATGTGGAAAAAAGTCTCTCATTGCTGATGAGAATGTAAAGCCACTTTAGAAAACAGTCTGACATTTTCTCAAAACAAACAGAGTGACTATATGATCCATAAATTCCACTTTTAGGTATATATCGAAAAGTAGTAAAAATATACATCTACTTAAAAATTTGCACACAAGGGTTGTAAGTATAGCTCACTGTTAAGAGTGCTTGCCTAACTGGCACAAGGCCCTGGATTCAATCAATCCTCAGCACTGGAACATGCACTTATACAAATACAAAAACAGAAAACAAACTTTGTATACTTAACATATGGATAAACAAAACTAGTGGATCTCTGTAACAGAATAGTATTCAGCAATAAAGAAGAATGAAGTTCTGATATCTGCGAAAATACATATAAACCTCAAAAACATGCTAGGTAAAAGAAGTCAGCCCAAAGGTCACCCATTAAAGGATGGCAATTATACGTCACACAAGAGTACAGGTAAGCCTACGAAGACAGAAGGTCGATTATTAGCTGCAACGAACAAGACAGTAAAGAATGGAGAATGCTTGCTAAGGATAAGTGGTTTCCTTTTGTGCCAACAGAAGTATTTTAGAATTATTGTTTTGACATTAGTAAACTGGTACACAGCTCTGAATATTCTAATATCCAAACTTCATAATATGAATTATATATCAAGAAGTCATTTTTTTTTAGGTGGTGCTTTTTTTTTTTTTTTGAGACAGGGTCTTGCTTTGTAGTTCAGGCTGGCCCTGAGCTCAGCCTCAAACTCACATCACAGCAATTCTCCTGCCTCTGCCTTCTGAGTGCTGGCATTATAGGCATGAGCCACCACGCCCGGCACTCTGGTATGTGGTACTGATTGCTGCTGGGCCCGAGTCTCTACAACCAGTGTTATATGTGGTTACCGAGGAACGAACCCCGGTCCTTGAGCTTGCAAGACAAGCACCGGAACCACTGAGCGAAAACACCGGCCCAAGAAGTCATTGTTTTTTAAAATAGCTACACAAAGTCATACAGGAACACCTCTGTGCAGAGGCCTCATTGAACTGCTCTCCCTGTGACAGAAAAATCTGCTGTAAAAAACACCAAACAGGCTGAAATGAGGAAATGATTTATTTTCCTACCAATAAATCCCTATAGGGAACAATCATAAAACCAAATCCAAAGTTAAAAAAAAAAAAAAAGGAGGAGCAAAGAACAAAAGAGTATGCAATTTGCAATTAGTTGTCAGGTACAGAATAGAATAACCAAAGACTGCACAAAGGAAAATGTTTATCAGGACTGTTCACTTCTCTTTGATTACACAGATTTAAACAAGTCAAAGTCCTTTTTACTCCTGAGAAAATCTGCCAGCTTTATTAGCACAGAACAAGGAAAAACAAGTATTCTCTCCCATAACCAAATTAACATCCTGCAAAACGTCTGTTTGTACTTGGCAGTCAGGAACCTTTCATCTCAGAGTGCCACTAAATTAAACAATCCTATGTTGAATTGAACACAGTGAGCCAGGCAGCCTGGCAGGCTCCTGAGCTCTATCCGTTGTTGAACACTAGAAATAAAAAAGATGGTGAGAATGTTAGTGGCGGTGGTGATAAAATACCTTTACCATTTACTACATTCAACATTTCAAGTACGACAATGGAAAAACTCTAACAACTTTCTGATATTCTACCAACAACCTTCCCTGTGACAGAATGGTCTTGGAGCCAGAGAGGTCTGAACTTGAGTCACACTTTTTCATTTTTTATAACTTGCTAGCTGCATGCTCATAGACAAATTCTACTAGTTGTTCTGAGAACAAAACGAATGGGCATCAAGGGCATGGAAAACGCTCAATGGACATCTACTCATAAAAATCCTCACTCCTCACAGTAAATACTGGTCTTAGAGCATTTATTAAAGCACAGGTATTTGTTACCAGCCATCCTGCTACTTCAGGGATACATCCACAGGCAAAAGATTCTATAAAGATTTCATATTAAATAATCTCATTCCATCTCTGCCCCGCATTTGAAGGTAAAAAAGCCACGAACACTTTCTTTCAAAGGTATTAATTCAGGGCATGATACAAAGCATTCATTCTTCTATGAGGTATGAAAAGGCACTGAACTGAGAGACACACTGAGAGAAACACTCACTATTGGGGGAAATGCATACTTTGTAGTGCAATAATTGGTAACCTTTCCATAAAGATTGATGCAATCTGATTATAATTCCCAAGTGTCAGTAGTCAGTTCTTAAGGTAAAAGAAAAAAGGAAGTGGGAAGGTTTCAAGCACTCCAGAAAAGGTGTGGGAGGATATCCTTTCCTACTGACAGTAATTAATGTTTGAGTGATGGCTGCTAGAACATTCTCACTGAAAAACTTTGCTCCCTTAGAATAGGCTGAAATACATTTGAAACAAAACTTACCAGATTTAACATACACAAACACTTAACCTCCACTTTGATCTGTACGTCCTCTCTGAACAAACTAAAGAACGGAAAGCTTGTAAGAAATTTCAATTATATAGCTATGATGGGAGGAAATGATAATTTTCAGCCATTTTCCTGTTTTAAATGCCTACAGAAAGACAATAGCTATACTCTGCAGTCATAGTTGGGCTCACTTTGCCTATCTCCAGACAAATTTGCTTCATGCCACACGAGACAAAGCTTCCAAAGAATTGGAAGAAAACTTCAGGGAGGGGAAGCACACAGAACAAAGGAATATGCCTGAGGAGTCTCACTGAGCACTGAGTTGCTCATGGAACTTGCTGCGGCCGAAGCTTCTGTTATTTTTCCCTTCCCTTTCCCAAACTCAACGCTTACGAGACTGAATTAGTTAACTCCCCTAGGAGAGATCAAATCAGTTACAGATTCTATAGAAGTATGCTGAGTATTGGCCTTGTTTGGGAATGATTACCATTTCTGCACTTCCAAATTTCTTTCCATCTAATACAGTTCCAAAGTCTCACTCCAGGGGTAAAAAAAGTTTCATCTAAATGGTCTATAGTCACTAATTCTGTGAATGAAGATGGAATTCTTCTCTGCCCAACTTTCCAAATGACCACTTTCTCTGCTACTGAACTTCAATTTTTATGCTTAAAATAGGAAGTGTTCCAAATTTATAAAACTCAACCCATTAAGGAATAAAAACTTGAAATCTATTTAAATCTACTATATAAATGTTAAAGTACAGGGCTGGGGATTTAGCTCTGTGGTTCCGGCGCCTGTCTTGCAAGCGCAAGGGCCCGGGTTCAGTCCCCGGTAACCACATACCTATACTGGGTATGGAGACTCACGCCCAGCAGCAACCAGTAGCACATACCACAGTGCCGGGCGTGGTGGCTCATGCCTGTAATCCCAGCAATTGGGAGGCAGAGGCAGGAGGATTACTGTGATGTGAGTTTGAGACCCTGTCAAAGCGAGACCCTGTCTCAGAAAACCTAAAAAAAAAAAAGTTTTAAAGTACAATAAGATATAAATGATAAAGCTTTAATTTTAGTTAAGATTTCTATTTAACTACTAATAGCAATTCCTCATTCTCTATTGTTTTTAGCATCAGAATTTCAAAGCACACAATTAGAAAAGTTGACTCATCAGTAAAATGAAAGGTATTGTATAAGCAAATCTCTGCACTACCTTAGAGAACAGATTTAAGAACCTAGGACAGTGGTGGTGAAGCCATGGCACAAGTGCTGCAGTAGACACACAGAGCCCTGCTGGCACATGAGGAAGTTGCCCCACCCAAGGTTTGACAAATTATTAGCGTGTATGCAACAGCAGAGATCACATTAATTGTGCAAAAGCATGCCAAATGCCAACTTTTATCTTTCAATAAAATGCTGTTTGTATAAGATGTTAAGATATGAGTTATTTTTTCTAAACTAAAACCTCAGTACTTGGGTTTAATTGCAGTGCAGGAACTTTGCAATAAGTAAGTGGGTCTAGGTTGGCAGTCCGGGCATTTATGTCTACAAGGTTCACCATTACTGACCTACAATGTTAACATTTTAGAAAAAAATACATTATTATGTATTAGCTACAATAAGAAACCAGAGTAAAAGTCCAGGAAAACTTCATTAATTAGGCCCCAATAGTGGAGACTCAGTTATTTTTAAATCAGGCACAATTAGCTTTGGACTGTTTATTAAGAAAGTGATGCTACACTGCTCAGTGGCAGATGCCCACCTTGTTGATATGAGTTCCTGGGTCCAATACTAGCACCACAAATCAAAAGAAAAACCAAAGACACACTAGTATATGCATTCTTTAGAATTCCATATTCCAACGGAAATAACCTATATGAAACGAGACTAAAACACTGCTCAAATCTGTCAGATAATTAATTATTCCATTTCTCATTTACTTTGGCTGTAAAAAGGTTTAAAACTCAGAAGAATCTTACAGATAGAAAACTGGACAACAATCTATCCACTCTACTCAAGAACTGGCACTTTGATTTATTCATTCATTGTAGTACTAAACCCAGGGCTTCAAGCATGTTAGGGAAACACTGTACAGCTGAGCTACCTCCCCATCCCCTTTTTGAGACAGCACCTTGCTAAATTGCCAGGGGTGGGCCCAAACTTGCAATCCTCCTGCGTATCTGGGATTACAGATACGTGCCATTATGCCTTTTTTTTAAAAAATTTTTTAACAATGATAAAGTATAATGTACAATTTAAGCACACCAATCTCTCTATTATGGAGGCGTATATAAAAAATTACCAGGTTTACATTAGGAAACATTCTCTTTAGTTGTGGATATTCGTTTTGCCCTTAACAACCACCACAACAACAATGCATAAAAAATTAATTTAAAACACAATACTACACAGCAAATTGCTATAGTCCAAATCAAAATTCCAAAATACTTTCACAGAATGTCATGGTATCAAGTGTCACCATAATTATGCATATCTAGATCTAGATGCATATAAAAATCACCTCCTAGGAGGCTGAATGGTTCTGGCACCTGCCTTGCAAACCAAAGGCCCAGGTTCAATCCCTGGTAACCACATACAACAATGCCAGGTGTGGTAACTCATACCCACCAGCAATCAGTACTACATAGCATATCCTAGATGTGATGGCACACGCCTATAGTCCCAGCATTCAGAAGGCAAAGGCAGGACTGCTGTGATGTGAATTTGAGGCTGAGCTCAGGGCCAGACTGAACTACGAAGCAAGACCCTGTCCTCCCCGTTCCCCGCCCAAATAAATCACATCCTAGTTTCCTCCTCCAAGCTAAAACTTAAGGGTCTCCTTTTTTATAGCTTAACTAACTTTACTATGACAATATACATCAACTATTCAATAGTTTAAAAATGACTTGGGCATCGGTCACATAGATGCCATGTATGGTATTAATTGCTGGACAGAAACTAGTGAGTAAAACACCAGGAAAATGGCAGGGTCCTTGCTCTGGGGTATATAGTGAGTAATATTAATTTGCAGTGAAAAGAAAGGCATGCACGGGAAAGCCAATCTATATCATTAGGCAGTACATTTTATACACAGGAAAAAGGTAAATTTTAACAGGCTTAAGTCAAAGACAAACAGCAAGTCAATGACAAATTTGCTTTCTGCTTTTCATGAAATCTTCCTTGTGTAACTCTGACCCGACTAAAATATAACCTACAGCGAACATAAAATTAAAGATTACATTCATACCCGAAACTCAAAATCCTTCGGACAGAAGAGATTTAACATAAATATACATTATTTACACATGAATAAATATTCACCTAGTTCATTTAATTTAGTATCGCATTTTTACCTAGGCATGAAAACCATATTCTGTATGCTATTTAGTAGCTGATATGTTTTTCTTTTTAAAGCTAGAGTGAGTACAGTTTTCCTCTGTGAAAATTTTATTCAATTACACCTGGCTAATCAACACCTTTTAAACACTTTGCAATGAATTAAGGTAAAAGGACTAAAAATAAAGAATTTAATATATTTTAATGTTTTCATTCCATTTAAAGTCCAAGAGTGTCTCATTTATACACGAAAATTACAGGTACATTCTCAATAAACAAATTCTTCATGTTAGTTAAGAATGTCACGAGCGTCGGGGATTTAGCTCAGTGGTTCTGGTGCCTGTCTTGCAAGCGCAAGGACCTGGGTTCGATTCCCCGATAACCACATACAATACTAGGCATAGAGACTCATGCCCAGCAGCATTCAGTACCACATTCCACAATGCTGGACGTGGTGGCTCACGCCTATAATCCCAGCACTCGGGAGGCAGAGGCAGGAGGATTGTGATGTGAGTCTGAGGCTGAGCTCAGGGCCAGCCTGAACCACAAAGCGAGACCCTGTCTCAAAAAAACCTAAAAAAAAAAACAAAAAGTGAGACCTTATCTCAAAAAAACAAAACAAAACAAAACAGAATGTCAGAAGAAAGAGGTCTTTGAAACACAAAAGATTTAAATTTTTTAAAAAACTGCTATCTCAGATTTTTTTTCCTTCACTGGATTGACAGATTAAAGAGATTACCAAATTCAGTTTGGGCAATGAGATGGAAAAGACAACACTCCTATAATTTGAGTAGCAGTAATTTGTAGTTACACAGACAGGCTACATTTATCAACATTTAAAATATGTGAGATTACTGACCCAGCACTCATAACTCTAAGAAAATAAAGGAGTGCACAATACTCAGTACACTTATCCACAAGGAAGAAAAGGAATAAACAACCTACATAGTCATCAATGGATTGTTTAAAGAAAACATGGTGTCTTTAAACAATGGAGTATTATGTAGCCAACAAAATTGTCAGGTACGATTATGCATGTCTTTCCTCATTTACGTACAGAGTGTAAGAGACATACACGAACAAGATTATATAGGGTTACAGAACGACTAGTATTCATTTAAAATATTGAATATAAAAACTTATATTTACTGACAAATTCTCAAAATTCCGATTACCCCAACATTAACAGTGGCCATTTCTTCATAATAGGAGTTAACTACTTAATTTTGCCATTATGTTTTTCGACATTGATGGAAATTTTTCTCACTGCAATAAAAACCAACACATTTTTACTTAAGAAAAAGAAGTACTACTATCTTAGTAAAATGGCTTTAAATCTTTTCAACTTCTATGGGTTTCTATCTGCTGAATCTCCTTGACAAAATACACTCTAAAACAATATAATGCCAATTTAAAGATTGCATTTACAAGGATACAAAAAGTCAACTGATCTTAGCTAACAGCCTGGCATTCATCTTATAACCTTTAAGTTCTATGATCTCAACTACTCCTAAAAGAATCTCCCTTTTACACTTTCAGAAAGCAGGCTAGAAAGACAGATCTTTAGAGAAAATGAAAACAGAATTACAAAAATCTTACCTCAATAAAAATATTTAGTTTTTCTCCTGTTTTACATTCTCTTTCTTAGCACCTTTATTATGAACCTAGGATAAATAAAAAGTAGAAATCATTTTCAGTGAACACCTACCACATGCCACATGTTTCAGAGACAAGCTTCTTGAGAACATCAAAGTCTGAGGTAAATCAGAATAAAACAAATTTCCAATACAGGATGGTTGGGAAGTAGAAAGTTAAAAATGTAGTGAAGGGCTGAGGATTTAGCTTAGTGGTTCTGGCGCTGGCCTGTTAAGTGCAGAGTCTTGAGTTTGATCCCTGGTAACCACATACCACAATGTAGTGTGGTGACTCACGCCTGTAATCCCAGCACTCAGGAGATAGAGGCAGGAGGATTGCTGTGAATTCAAGGCTGGCCAGGGACAGCCTGAACTACAAAGCAAGACTCTGTCTGAAAAGAAAAAATAAGTAATGAAAACCTACCCTAAATTCCAGGGACTGTATTTAAAAAAACATGGCTAGAGCACCGCAGCAGGTCTGAGAACAAGATATTGAACTCAGAGTACCTGCACTTGAATCCCAGGACCATCACTTCCCAAAAATCTCACATTGAGCAGTTGGTCTCACCTGTGACAGCCTTCCCCATGTGCGTAATAATACCAGCAATGAAGGACTGCTAAGGATTACATGAGACAATTCCCATCAGTGACTAACCATTCCTGGAACATAAATGTTGATTGGGGTTTTTCTTATTACAGCCTCTACTGTAAAAAAGAAAAAAAGGCCTCCTCTCATCATAGCCATCCACTATTTATTATGGTTATTATTACTATTACTGAAAAGAGGCACAGACGTTTCTTCTAGGGGTCAACAGCGTAATGGATGAGCTGAGTTATTCAAATACACAGGCAAAAAAGATCAAAGTCAACTCTCCATTCACTTGCTTAGCAAATATCAGAATCTATTCAGTCAGGTATTTTGCTGGGCTCGTGGCATTCTTCAGATATAAGTGCTCCTCACAGTTTCCAGGCTATTGAGGGCCAAAGTACAGCGTGCTATTTACTACAAAAATATGGTTGGTACTGGTTTTACTGGGGAGTGGTGAGGACAATACTTAGCTGGCAGAATTAGGATGCAGAACATTCTAGTGAAAGGGCCCCTGGGGCATGCTAAGTAGCATCATTAGGGTGCAGCCAACAAAACAGCAATTAACCAGAAAGGAGGGGCCTCACATAGAAGGCTGAGTTTGTCCTCCACATTTAAATACACTGATTATTATCCTGCCCAAAGTAAGAGATTAGTTTTAACTTCAATTCTAGTATCTTATTAGGTTTCTACACTGTATATCTTTTCCTCTTTTTAAAGTGAGAGTAGTAGAAGTAGGAAAAGAGGAGAATGGCAATCTCAGAAGAGACACTAAGACAAAAGAGACACCAAGGGGTGATCTTCACGTATTTTCTCTTTAATCTTCCCTAACTTCTTAAAAGCACAATATTATTTGTTTTCCAGATGAAGAGACTGAGACTAGAGACGAGAAATAGATTTTAAGTGTATACATTTAATATAATCCTCACGTCAAGGATTTACAACTTGATATATATAATTAGAACAACCAGTGAAACAGCAAACAAAGTCTAAAGATATATCTCAATACATCCAGAAGTTAACAATACATACTATGTAAGAGTATTCAAAGATCAGCCCTGAAATGTATAAAAATAACCAGTAACCAGCTGGAAGAAAACTTACACATCACTCTGAACACCAGAGTGACCTCTAAATAGATCAAAGATAAAAATGCAAAAGTGAACCCATAAAAGTACAAGAAAATATGGCTGTGTACGTATACCAAATATTCACGATGATGTAATCATTATGTATTGTAAATATGTAGAATAAACCTCTAGATATCCACATAAAAGTGAATGAAAAAGATGTAAGTGGAATAAACCATATATAAAACAAAAAGAGAAAAAAACATGAATACGTGCCAAAATTCATGAAGGCCTTCTAGTGACTCAAAACCAGACAACATAAAAAAATATGTAAACTTAAAGAAAAATATTAAGCCTTCTGTGTAACAAAAATACATGAAGACAAATGAAAATCTTGAGGAAACTGCAACTTGACATCACAAAAGATTAATCCTTCCAATATATGAATTTCTAAAAGGTGACAAGAAAAAAAAATAATCCAAAGGGAAAATGTATAGTGCACAAACAGTTCACAGAAAAACAAATACACCTGGCCTTTTCATATACGAAGAGGTTTAGCATTCATAATGAAAGCCATGAACATTCAAAGTACACTAGGTTGGCATTTCTCACCTCTCTGATCATTACAAACCTACAAAGGTTAGTAAAATACAGTTTACTGAAAAGGCTCTGAAGACACAGGTATTCTCATACATTAGTCAGTTCTTGATATCTTTGATGTCAACCTACCATCAGCTGAAAATTATTTTTTAAAAGCTGTGTCTAGTGCTTACTTTAGCAGCACACATACTAAAAATTGTGTCTGTATTGAATGTGTAAACTGTTTTCCTTATACTATATTCTTTAGGGAATAATGACAACTATTTACATTTATAAGGTCATAAACACAGATTTAAAGTATATGGAAAAATATGCCTAGGTTTTGTGCAAATACAATGCCATTTTGTATAAAAATCTTAAGCATCTGGGCCGGGGAGTTAGCTCAGTGGTTCCGGTGCCTGTCTCGCAAGCGCAAGGACCCGGGTTCGATTCCCCGGTAACCACATAACAATACTGGGTGTGGAGACTCACCCCAGCAGCAACCAGTACCACATACCACAGCGCCGGGCGTGGTGGCTCACGCCTGTCATCCCAGCACTCGGGAGGCAGAGGCAGGAGGATTGTGATGTGAGTTTGAGGCTGAGCTCAGGGCCAGCCTGAACCACAAAGCGAGACCCTGTCTCCAAAAACCTAAAAAAAAAAAAAAAAAAAAAAAAAAAAAAAAAAAAAAAAAAAAAAAAAAAAAAAAA
>PVIR01016872.1:0-35875 GCA_004026965.1 Petromus typicus
GTTCAGGCTGGCCCTCAGCTCAGCCTCCAACTCACATCACAGCAATCCTCCTGCCTCTGCCTCCCGAGTGCTGGGATTACAGGCGTGAGCCACCACGCCCGGCACTGTGGTATGTGGCACTGGTTGCTGCTGGGTGTGGGTCTCCACACCCAGTATTGTTATGTGGTTACCGGGGAATCGAACCCGGGCCCTTGCGCTTACAAGACAGGCGCCGGAACCACTGAGCTAACTCCCCGGCCCCAGAAGATAAAATCTTAAGTTGAAAAAATTCTACATTTTGCATACCCTAAAACAATTTGAACACTATTTTGAATTGACTTTTTAGTCCAGAGTTGAACAGCTTGGCTAGTTTAACCTTGAAGAACAAATACTTGTCTATTCTAAATATTCTCTTTATTTCCCAGGACATTCTGTGCCTGTTTTGAAAGGTTAGTTGTAGTTTTGTTAGAAGAATCTGTGAAATTATGGCTCTAGTGAAAGGATAAACAAGATAGAAGTCTTCACAGTGCTGTATAAGGTATCGGGTCCAGAAGGTACAAAACTCAACTTCGTCCTCTCATCTTGGTGTTTCTGTAGATGTCCTGAAAGAAACAGTTCCCCGGCTGTCAGGGACACTAGACGCGGGCGTGGCCATGTGGGGAGGAGGCTGTAGTCCTAGGCAGTGCACATCCTGTGTTTAATACTGTGCTCACCTTCCTCTCTCGGTGCCTGCCATTTGCTTCCTGTCCAGATCTTTAGCTTGGAGGAAAGTAAATCTGTGAAGCTGAGAAGGCAGAACTTTGATTCACCTGTGTCAGGTCTCCAGGGCCAACAGTTGTTAAACTCGGTTTCATTTTTTCCTTCCCCCACTGCCTATCAGCCGGTTCCTTTGAACAGCCCTGCAGTGGAGACTCCATCGCAGAGCTGGTCGGTCGTCTTGCTGTGCAGGCTAACGACCTGGGGCAGAGGGCTGGCGGGGTCGCTGACCCTTAGCAGAGGAAAGGTGGAGGAGGCTTCCTCTGGGCCTTGGACTTCCTGTGCACACCACTGTGGAGGAAGGGGAGGCGGAGAGTGTGTGAACCGTCAGGTCACACAGGTCACGCTCCTGCACGACAGAGACAATACAGAGTCCTGTGCATTAAAAAAAACAAACTGGCAGTCCACTTTCCAGGGCAGCTGAAGGGATTTTTATTTATAAATTGGTCAGCAGAGGGGGAATGTGGAAAACCCTCCTTTAGTCCTTGTAATATAGCACATTTAGAGGTGGATTTTCTTAATGGCTAGGACACCTTTGCTTACTTTTCAGGTCACGGGGTGATCTTGACTAAGGGGAGCCTGAGTACCTTCTCTTGGGCGCCGTTTGTGTGTGGTTCTCAAGGTGCAGCTGCTGCCGGGGCTGAAGGAGACGGACAGCATTGCTGTGTTATTGGTGCCTTGGTTTCCTTGGAAAGACTGCAGTTGACAAGCAGAAGTCGCATTCAGTTATACTAGGAAAGTCCTGAATTGCTTCATATTTATTTTTTTTCCCCCAGGGCAATTTTATTTTTTAAAAGTCTTCTGGATTTTATTTTTTTGTTCCCTGATTAAGTCGCACAGGCTCTGAAAGAGTTTGGAGGTGGGAATATGCAGAGAGGAATTACTCCAGAATCTCTTCGGTCAAGCATAAGCACTGTTAATATTCTGGCACATTTCCTTTCCGTTTTTAGGCACTTGGTTTTCTTTATATTGTCTGTTGCACTTCACAGACAGTTTTTTCTTGGATTTCCCCCCATTTCAAAGCTCTGCTGTTGGCTTCGTATTGATAGTTCTATTTGGATGGCCCTTCTTAGGATATCCTGGTATTTAGCCATTTCCTTATGCTGAAAAGACTGTTTTCTGAGTGTCGAGTTAGTGCTTCTTGGCCTTGGCCAGTTCAATAATTGCTTGGGAAGGTGCCAGGCATGCCACGACACCACCCTAAAATCCAGATTGAGTGCTGTAACCCATCCTCTAGCATCTGGCACTGGGCAGCCAGGAAGACCCTATCTTGTCTTCCTCGGTCTCTGTGTTTTGCTTGCATGAAGCTTTGAAGCTGGCAGACCTGGACATGAGCCTTGCTCTCGAGCGCCCCGCGCCCCCACTTGCTTACCCTCCCATGTCTCCGTTGTCCTGTTGTTGTCAGTTGCAGGTATTTGGTAGGAATTTGGTCAGGTTTGAGACTGTGGCATGTGTCTGGACTGTGGTGAGGAGAAGCCCATTTCTGCTCCCTCCTGGGGACTCGGGTTGGCTGATCTGTCCAAGCTATATAAGAGGGACCAGAAAGGAAGGGGAAATGCAGGAGGGGAGTGAGTTGAGAAGACTTTTTCCTTCTAAATGTAGGGTTGCAGAGTTTGTTTCAGACAGTGCCCGAGCTTTCACAGGCAGTAAGTGTAGTAGGTGTGGCTGGCGTTGGGCTGTTTCCCTCTGGCTGGTTTGTGAGGTCATCCCGCACACCTGGCCTTTGGCATCCTCCCTGTGGAGGCTCTGCCTCGCTGGTGTCTCCTCCCTGGCCTGTCTGAGCATTGCCTGTCTCACCCCAGCTGCCTGACTGACTCACGTGTGTTTCTGACATTCCTCCATGTCTTAGTGTTTCTTTCTCATCACTGACTCCAGAGTAGGAGGCTAGAGAGGATTTCCATGGAAAAGGGTGTCCTTAGAGCTCTCTTGAAGGTGCTCGTCTGAATTTTTTTTTTTAATAGTCACTTTGCCTTTTCTTGAGGGAGAGACTACTGGTTTTTGAACTCAGGGTCTTTGCACCAAGCTACACCCCAGGTCTTGTATTTTTTGAGATAAGGTCTCTCTGAGTCACTGAATTGCCAGCACTGGGCTTCAACTTGGGGTATTCTCCCTCAGCCTCGTGAAGTGCTGGACTTACAGGAGTGCACCACCACACCCGGTTTGCCTTGTCTTTTTATTCCACAATAGTTTTTCCTTCTTGGTAGGGAGGAGGAAGGTAATCTGTTCCGGATATGTTCAACCATTTGACTTGTCTGGGCCACGTGGAATGAAGAGGAATTGTCTTGGGCCATATTTAAAATTATAGTTAATGTACATCAGTAACAAAACTTAAGGTATATTTGATATAGTAGCATTAAAAAAAAAAAAAGGCAAGCAGCTGTGGGGGAGCAGGCTGGGCCCCCCTGCAGGATAAAAGCAGCCCCTGGCTGGACAAGGCTGCAGATAGAGCTGGCGGCCTGGAGGTTCTGTGTGGGCCAAGTGCTGTGACCAGTGGGTGTCCTGAGACCAGACAGTGCTAGAGGGCTATCTGCATCATTCCTCACATGTTGCCTGCGGAATAGGAATCCTGTGTGCACTTGGAACTTCAGTCATGTGTTTCAGGGCTGGGAACAGACTCACCACAAGCCATATTGAGAGGAACATAGGCTGCAAAGAGGTGAATGGAATTAATGGGAGCAAGAATGATAGAAAACAACTCCCTATGGCTCTTCACAATCTTTCATGTTTTTCTGTTTAAAGCAGCGCTCACAGGGCTGGGGCTGTGGCTCTGAGTGCTTGCCTAGCCTGGGCAAGGCACTGGATTGGATCCCAAGCACCACCAGAAAACAAAACAAAAAGGACAACTGCTCATGATTGGGACGCCTGGCTTAGAAAGACTGCTGATTCCTTACCCTTCCTGGTGCTGTCGACCTTGGAGAGTGTCAGAGGGAGCACTGTACAGTGTGGAGTTCCTGTTTGGTTTGAAATGGGATGTTTGTGTAGTTGACACTGGCCTTCTGTGACTGTAGCCCAGACTGGGCTTGAACTCCAGGCAGGATCCTCCTGCTTCTCCTTCACCCGCCCCAGTGCTGGGATGGAAGGCGAGTACCACCACGCCTGGATTTCTAAACGTATGTTGACTAGTGTGTTAATAAGGCTCCAGTGAGTAAGAATTACAAATCCAGGGCTTGAAAGCAGTTAAATGTGTGACTCTCCCTGGAAATTCTTGTGTTATACAAGGTGCCATCTACAATTATGTCTGTTGCCTGAAAACAGACTCAGAGTTAGGATTCTCATCATGTAGTGGCAGCTTAAATTTATAATACGTACAGAGGAAGATACCAAATATCTTTCGGGCAGGTTTGCTTCCGATGGTTTTTTAGGGTGCGCCTCTGCAGAGGCTGCTGATTAGGGTCTGTGTTCTCTCCACACCAGGTGTCAGTGGGCAGAGGGCCTCTCTGTTCACCTGCAAACCTGTCCTTACATTTCAGAGCCTGCCCTTGGTGGAGTTTGAGCAGCTCTGTGCCTGCTGTGTTTCCCAGACGGCCCCACCTGCCTTCTTGTTTGAAGCAACATTCCTTTCTGCTTCCTGTCTGGCTCACTTCCAGATGAGTCTGTATATTTCTCTCCCGGAACCTTCCTTATCGCAGCGTTCAAAGGTGTGATAAGGGGATATGGGAGGCAAAGACCTGACCCCAAGCCCCGAGCGTAGTGAGAGCTCCAGTCCCTTGCCGCTGGCCTGAGTTGGTGGCCTGTCTGGCTCAATTGTGATAGCTGTTAATGAGAGAGATGTGTGGCTGCTGGCTGACACGTACATAGGGCTTGGGGCCTGCTTTCGTCTAGAAATGGAGGCAGGTCATGTGACACCACCTGCCTTGTCTTCTGAGTCTTCTTCCTGGCCTCTCAGCAGTCTCTTGTATTAATTTTTTCATTTGGTTTTTTCTGAGATAGACTTGCTTTGTAGTATTTGATTAAAGGAGCTTTTAGATACAGAAGACTTAGAAAACTTACACTGGCTAGGGATGGTGGTCTCTGTGCCTTTAATCCCAGCACTCAGAAGGCTGAGGCAGGAGGATCGCTGTCAGTTTGAGATTAGCTTGGACTCTAGTGGGATTAAGGGAAGCCTGAATTGCCTAGTGAGACCTTGTTTCAGAAATAGAAGAAAAAAAAGATAAGAAAAGTTATGCTGAAAAGGATTTAGTGCAGTGCTGTCTTTTAATAATCAGGGAAACTAGGCAGCACATTACTATGAAAACCTCTTCCCTGACAGGCTGCAGCAAGAGAGGAGCCTCTACAGACAGGCACCTTTTCTGGTTGTCAGAGTTGATGGGCTCTGTTTGGTTGTGCCAGGCCACAAGTCACCTTGTCTTTCTTCCATTGCAGGCACCTAAAATTTGAATTGAATTTAGACTCATTGTAAAATGTATCACCTTTCAGAAACTAATATCATCTTAATTGACTCCCTTTGAAAACTTGTCAAGCAGACTTCTGAGTCTGGGTGTAAACTGGTATGCCTTGAGGTTGGGCCCTCAAGCAGGGGCCCTCTAGGGAGGCAAGTCCACCTCCAAGTTTGTTTTCTGGCTCCAAACAAACGGGTGGCTGTTTGACTGTTGGCACACGACCCGGTTTTGAAAGTACAGCCATATAGGGTATTAGCAGAGTGGTAACCCCAGGGGTTTAAAAAGTGAGGTCATGGGAGGCCCAGACGAAGCTCTTTTTAGTGTGTATCACAACTGCAATTAATCTTATTAACTTTCTGGGCCTGTGCCTGCTTCAAGAGCCCTGGGTGAGTGAGGGTATTTAAGGGGCATGCTTTGTAAGACTAGTTCTTTGATGATCCAGATGGATAACAGAAGCATATAAAACACTGTATCTGATACTGTAAAGGCTTTTTGTATGCGTCTGTAGATTCATTGCGTTTTGAGAAGTGAGGGTAAAACCTCTTGCAGACTGATAAGGCAGACAAAGGGGGTGAACTGCCAGAGCCGGCTTGTAAAGCTGGCCTCTGAGGCCAGATTGGCATCGTTGGTGCCGAGCACTGAGCTAGTTGCTGCACACTGTTCTGAGAATGAGAGATTCAGTAACACATTTGTGTCGTGGAGAAGACAGAGAAAACTAGTGGCTGCAGGCGAGGTGGGTGCGGACCTGCGATGGCGCAGGGCTCCACTCAGGCTGCTGTGGTCAGGCAGCTTCCTGGGTGGAGTGGGCTCTGAATATGGCAGCCGCAGGGAGGGGAGTGGGGATCGGGGAGCAGCTGGGCGGTGGGGGCCAGGCGGCAGTTGGAGAGTAAACAAGCAGCAGTCAGAGTCCTCTCTTGGTTTTTATTTGTTCTTATTTTCCTTGCCTATTGCAGACCCCATCCTTACACAGTTGCTCCTTAGTTCTATGCTATAGTCCATCATCAGGAAGTCCTCTAATGACCCCTCCCAAACTCCCTTCTGATAGCACTCGGGCACAGAGGTTGCTTAGGGTTTCCTAGTTCCACAGTGTGGGTTTAGATATGCTAGCGGTACCCTGAAGAGTACAGAGTCCAAGACATTCCTGTTCTGTGTGGGGTACTCTCATTTCCTCATAGTCAGTGAGTGTCACATGATAACAGGATGAAGAGTCGCTTTTTTCACCGAGGGCTTTTTCCGGATTCTTAACTGCAGGATTTGTCAAAGACTTGGGGATCTCTTAGGAGGTTGAGGGAGGGTAAATGTTCCCTTCCTGTCCACAGATCACCTGGGAGGATTAATGTCTTCCTTTCGGAGCTGTGGCTGCCTGCTGTTCTGGAGTCCTGTGTGCTATGCCCTTGTCCTGTCCAGTTGCCTGTTTTCCACCTTTCCTACCCTGAGGTGACAACAGTGCTTCTCTTGCTACAAGGAGGACGGGTGGGGAGGCTTTCAGAGTCTTCTCTTCCCTTTTCTGGGCTGTCACGAGAGTGTTCCCGAGTGCATAGGCTGACTGTGTGTCTCTGCATCGCATCCTGGCCGCGGGAGCTGCTGCATCCACACAGAAATGGAAATGGCACCACTCTGGGCCCTGGCGGGCAGAGGAACAGCCCCAGCTGCACAGTGTCCTGGATGAGTCAGTGGTCAGGGTGGCATACCTAGGTAAGCATCAGGGGTGGCACCGCTGGCCTTTCAGTATTGGTGCTACGAGGACACAACAGCGGGCAGCATGCTGTACTTTTTTAAGGTTCTGAACAGAAGCCTTGAGCATCCTAGAAATGGCTGTTCGGATTCTTCCTGTCAGGAGCAGATGTCTTTTTTTTTTTTTTTTAGGTTTTTTTTTTTTGAGACAGGGTCTCACTTTGTGGTTCAGGCTGGCCCTGAGCTCAGCCTCCAACTCACATCACAGCATTCCTCCTGCCTCTGCCTCCCAAGGGCTGGGATTACACTCGTGAGATACCACGCCTGGCACTGTGGTATGTGGTACTAGTTGCTGCTGGGCATAAGTCTCCACACCCAGTATGGTATGTGGTTACCGGGGATCGAACCTGGGTCCTTGAGCTTGCAAGACAGACACTGGAACCACTGAGCTAACTCCTCAGCCCAGGAGCAGATGTCTTTAGTTGAGCATCCGACTTGACACAGTTTTCCTGTTGCTTTTTACCTTCTACAAATACACTTGTGACTATCACAGTCTGAACTTGCACTGTCTAGTGCAGTAGTAATTAAGGAAGTTTAAAATCCAGGCCTCCTCTCAGATGCTCCAGAGCACTGGCCCCCGGCCAGTGCTGGACAGCACATTCAGTCTGTTGCCCTCACTGCAAACTGCTATTGGGGACCTCTTGTGTAATCCAGCAACCCTGAGCCTTATGTAAGAAAGCTTTCTGGGCCTTCTGAGCCACCTGCCTATTTTAGTTGTGTTAGAGGTGGTCCTGAAAGTGAAGACCACCAGTTAGTGGATGTATCTACAGAGCTGCTGCATTGGGCCCTGCTCGTTCCTGACCACACATTAGGGTTGAGTAGGACGTGGTCCTTCCCTGAAGGACCCTTGATGGGCTTTGCAGGTTTATCTTTGAGTTAGCCCCTCTCGTTTTCAGTGTGGTTGTGACCCTGCACTTCTAGGAAGAGTTTTGTTTCTCTTGCTAATCATACTTTAAAATCTGTTCAGGAACATTTAACTTTAAGAAAATTCAAAAGAAATTACCAGCATGTGAACCCTCAAACTGTTTTTCCTTTGGCCCCTGGAAGTCACTTGTTTACTGAATACAGCTACAGCACAGATTGCATGTAGGGCACTCCCTGATTGCATTAGAAAGGTAGCTGTCCCAGGTTTTCCTTTTCGGTTGGCTGCACCCCAGATGCTTTCTTTGCTCTCCTTGTTGGAACAAGGCTGATAGGAAGGTGTCTAAGGAAATCAGTCAGCACTTAGGCATCATTCAGCACAACCAGACCTCGACGCACTCCTTGGGAATCCCATTTGCCTCGAAGGCCTGCCACTGTAGGAAAGGAGCTAGTTCAGGTTTGAAGGGTGCTTGGTGTGCTGTTCTGTGTGTAACTAGCAGCTGGAATCTATGTGGTCTGTGTTGCACAGGGTACTCCAGTGTTTTGGGACATCAGTAGGCATATTCCGTTCCCAAGACAGGAGATAAAATTAAAAGTAGGAATTGGAGATTTCAGAGTATAGCCTAGTGCAAACACCTCTTAGTCTGGTAAATTTTTACTTTTCCACTAACACAGGCTGGACCCAAACCTGGCCAGGTGTTGCAGCAGGTACACGTGAGAGCTGTGTGACCTCTCCAGGGAGGACTGATGGCACCGTTTATTGAGTGTGTGTTGCATCTCTAGCATCAGCACTGTGCATACAATAAAAAAAAAAAATCCCGCCCTGTTTGCTTGCCTTGGGAGAAAGGTCAGTAGCTTGTTGCTGCTGCTGCTGCTGCTGCTGCTGCATGTTTTTTTTTTTTTAAAGGTGCCGGGAATTGAATGTAGTCTGCTACAGCCTCGGCACGTGCTCACCATTGAAGTACATCCCCAGGCCTACTTTATTTTTTAAAGAGGTCTGTGGTACAGAATAAGAAAAAGAAACACTGGGCCATATGCAAGGGATTAATCTTGGAAGAAAGCAGACTTCACTGGCTGTCATCTGAGGAGAGTCAGGAGCCACAGGAGTCTCTTGCAACTTGACGGGCTTGACCGAGTCCCTGGCACCACTAGACTCTCAGTACATTGTGAATAAATAATGGCTTCTCACAGTTGTACAAAGTATTGCTTTGCACATTTTTATGGAGATGAGAAAGCCAAGGCTTAGGGATGTTAAGTAACTTGCCATTGGTCACACAGCTGGAAGATGTCAGAGCTTTTTTAGACTAAGGATGCTAAACTGTAGTCTGCATTCCTTCACTAGGCTAAAAGACAGCAGTCTCATCTTTTTTTTTTTTTTGAGATAAGATCTCACTTCAGGCTGGTCCTGAACTCACTATGTGGCCAGACTGGCTTCAAATTCCTAGCAATCCGCCTGCCTCTGCCTCTGAGTGTTGGGATTGCAGGCATGAGCCACCACACCCAGCACTGTGATTGATATGTGGTTACTGGGGATCAAACTCTGGATCTTCTGTTTGCCAGGTAGAAGCTGAAACCACTGAGCCTAAATCCCCAGCCTACAATGTCATCTTTTGACTTTACTTCCAGTTGTTCTGTATTTGTTGGGGATTTTTGTTTTTACATTGTTGCATATTTTAAATTTTGATATCATTTCAGAGTTCCGCAGAGTTTGTCTGAAAAGCGGAAGCAGTTTGCAGAACCTTTCCCCAGACTTGTAGGGGTCCATTCCTTGGAAGCCTGTTGGAATGGAACAGGATTCTTCACTGGTCCTTGAGTGGGTGTGTCCTTTCTGAGAAAGTTTACTGAGAAAATACCCCACCCAGGTACTGCAGCTAACCTGGCAAACCCCCCTGGAGCTCTTGGGGAATAAGCCCCCAGGAACAAGCCCTGGGAACACTGGGGTAGAATTTCCCATGGAAGAACTCCCACCAAGAAGCCCAAGGTTTGGAGAATATAAAACAAAATTGATTTAGACAAAGATGACTTGTAACCTGCCAAGCAGACAGTCTTGGGTGTGGTCTCGGCATCTACCTACTGCCAAGAGCAATAACCCATGCATTATTCACAGGCCGCTGCACCCCATGCCATTTCCTTTTCTGCCTTGGCAGGGAGAGCCCTGTTTATGCCCTGGGCTTCACTCTGGCCACGCCTGTCACACCACGGTTTAACCCTTGACTGGCTTTGACTCTCACCTGTGGCATCTCCTTTGCTCCCCTGGGCTCCTTTTCTCTCCCAGGCCGCTGTTCTGGTGACAGTTGGGTGCTTGGAGGGAGGAGGACTTTTCCCCAGGTAAAGCTGAGGGCAATAGGGTCTTCTTTAAAGCATTTAGACCATTTGCAAGTTTGCCAAGTTAGGGGTCTTTCTCTGGTTTAAATGCTAACTGAGGGCCGTGGATTTAGTTCAGGAGTGTAACACCTGCCCAGCAATCGAGGGGCCCTGAGTTCAATCCCTGGTACCAAAACCAACACAAAACACTAGTCAGTGTCCTTGACCCCCAGCCTGAGCCTGTGACGTCTCTGCAGCTGCCACAGTCCTCCACTTGCGGAAATGGGGTTCACTTAGTACTGTCGAAGCAGCTCTTTCCGTGCGCAGCCTGTGTTAGATGTGGTCGTGAGCCAGGGTGAGGTGTCGTCGCCCAGCCCCCCCATGCTGAGCCAGGTACCTGGCACACGGCAGAAGCCGACAGCATCTGTGAGTGACAGACATACACTCATTACATGAGGCGACCTGAAGACAGCTTGACAGCTCTTTGAGCATTTAACTGATTTTCAGGAGTTTATTTTCTGGTTAATCATCAGTAATGAGATTTCTTCCTGCATTTCTCTTGATTTTTTTTAAAAAGGTGAGCGAATTGCTATGTGAGGGCATCTCACTTGTCTACATGTAGGTGATCTAAGGGCGTAGCTTTTCAGACTGGCTCACGCTTTGGATCTGCTGGCACGTGCTGGCACTGGGAGCTGAGGATGGGTGCCAAGCCCAGCATCACCACAAGGCCTGACTCACGATGGACCAGCCTTACTCAGTACCTTGCTTTGTGCTCTTCATCACTTCCTTACCCCTCTTCCCTTTCTTCTCACTCTTGGAACATCCACTTCTATGAAGGCCCTGGCCTAGGATGTTGCTTATCTGACTGGGGACATCCTTTTAATGAAGAGCATGTGGAATGGGTTTTCCTTATTGGTTATACCAGTGAAAACAGCATCAGATCTTTGCAATCAGATCCTTTTTGGTCAGAAAACACATTAAAAGCGATGTACTCAAGCATCTTCATTCGAGAGGAAATGATGGAACAGGTTCAGAAAAAAAAAAAAAGAGTCAGCCTGAAGCCTGGAAGAGTTGGGATCAATGAGGGTGCAGAGCCCAGGTCTTGCTAGACCAAGCGCACTTTCTACACCCTTTGCCCACCAACTTCTCATTCCTTACTGAGCTTTTGTAAGTCACTTTTTTTGGTTTTTGAGACAGAGTTCTGCTTTTGTAATTTGTAGTTCAGGCTAGCCCTGAGCTCAGTCTTGAACTCACAGCAATCCTCCTGCCTCTGCCTCACAAGTGCTGGGATTACAGGTGTAAGCCACCACGCCTGGCACTGTGGTATGTGGTACTGATTGCTGGTGGGTGTGAGTCTCCACGCCTGGCATTGTTGTATGTGGTTACCAGGGATCAAACCTGGGCCTTTGCACTTGAAAGACAGAGGTCAGAGCCACTGAGCTAAATCGCCAGCACCTGTAAGAACAGTCCTCCCTTACAGGACCAGTGTCTGTGGATTCAGCCAATCATTTGGGTCTGTACTTAATATATGCACATTATTGTCATCTTCTGAACAATACAATGTAACAATTATGTGCATAGCATTTACATTGTATTAGACATTATAAACAATCCAGGAATGATTTAAAGTGGGCTGGATGATGTGCGTAATATTTTGTGTAAGGGACTTGAGCCTGCAAGAGGTTTAGTATCTGCTGGAAGCCCTGGAAACAGTAATACACTGTTGATACCAAGGGACAGCCAATTAATACTTGAGAATGAATTTAGAAACCGAGGCAGGAGGATCACAAGTTCGAAGCTTCCCTGAGCAATTTAGGGAAACTGTCTTAAAATGAAAGTAAAAAAGGCTGGGGATGTAATGTAGTTCAGAAGGTAGAGTGTCCTTGAGTTCCATCCCCAATCACAGGGTAGGGAAAACAGAAAAAAACTATCTCACCCTCCCACCCCCAGCTATCACTGGTAGCCAGGTAATTGTGGACCACAAAGAGGAGAGCAAGCAGAGATGTGATACATGTTTTAAATTTCCTTGGAGATAGTTACTGAAGTGATAGTTTGAAGTTATTTTAATCCACAGTTATTTTAATCTGGAGTCTTTTTTTATCCTTAACCAGTCGCACCAAAAATAAGATCTCTTTGGGGTTTTGCATTGGCCAAAGGAATACTTTCCAGGGGCTTAGAGACCTGCCCCAAAGCAAGGGAAAGAGCATGCTGTTTGCTGCTGTTTTCCACCACATCCAGATACACTGACCCATCAGACCTTGCGGGGACAGCGCTGCTGGAACGGCAAATGCTGAGATAATTTACAACCACCACCCCTCCCCCGTTAGGGTCTCAAATCAAAGAACTTGAGTCTGGAGTGGCTGGAGATCCATTTTATACTCTATATGGCATTCCTGCAAGTTCTGGAGTGGCCATTCCTGGTATATTTATAACAGCGGCGCACAATGAGTAGATGTGAACAAATGCCTGCTTGGAGAGTGTCCAGCGTGAAGATGGTGTGCTACGTCTGGCTGAAAAAGGCCTGGTCTCTTGCTCTGTCAGTCTGGAACATTTTTAGGCCTTCCTTTTTCTCTACATTGTTAATGGGTTTGAATCTGACTAAGTTTTCTGAGGTGTTGAGAGGTCGCACACTGTGTCAACCCTGCCTGCAGGAGGCTGAGGAGAGAGGATCATGAGTTTGAGGTTAGCTTATCCAAAGAAAACAAGACCCTCAAATGCTTAACCCACCAGAGTTTTGGAAACCTATTCATTTTAGTAGGAACCATACAGAGGACATGGATCACAACGGGGCGTGATTTGATAACTTAGTGGGGTTATCCTTGAATGATCTGCTTGGCCTCTGTCAATCTCCTGTTCTTTTCTGTAACATGGGATTGCTAATCAGCTCATTGGAGAGGCTTTTCCTAAGACCCCTGTGCGGAGCTGCTGACAGGTCTGTGTACATGGTTGGACCTGTCAGAGTTGGACTTTGGGTTCAGGCTTCAGGCACATTCCATCACTTCCACTGAGCAGTTAAGTTCTTGGGCAGGTTTAGTTTACTGCCTACGGTACAACTTGATCTCCTCTGGAAACTTTAGTAATAATACCTACGCTGTGGGTTGTTGGAAGAATTAAATGATACAAATTAGATGCCTTCGGTATGTGACTTTGTTGGGCCACAGAATATTGCAGCTTTTGGCCATTTGTGATCCCATGTTAGCTACTTCATAATGCCATGCACTGTTGGCTCCTTAGACAGTAATTTTTTAATGAAGTCTGTCTTCATACTGATGAGAGAATTTAACCAGTAATTTCCTCCTCGATGTGAAGAGGCCAAGGTCGGGTGAGCCCGGAGGGCTGGAAGGAATCGGCAGGTGGAGGAAGTCTGGCTACTTGTGTCTTAGCCTAGGGATTTGTAGGGAAGATAAATTACTCTTTAGAAGTTGTTTTAATTTAAGAGGTCAGTGATTAGTGCTGCTCAATTAATACTTGTAAATTACTGTACTTTTTGCAGATAAATATTGTAAAGCTGTAAATAGCATAATGTTAATAGCATTTGCTAAAGAGACACTTGTTATGTGCCTTTATGGTTTGAAATAAAGTGGGGCTTGGTGCCACACATGTATAATCTCCGCACTCAGGAGAGTGAGGCAGGAGTATCACCAGAACTACATAGCAATATCTGCCCCACTCCCAGTTGTTTAGAGTAGAAATGGCCAATCTAAGAGGCACTCTGAGGCGGAGGGATGTGTCCGCAGAGGAGAGATTTAGCAATGACAGTTTCTCAGAATAATAGTTCGTGAAATGTTGCTTTTAGCTGCTGATAAGTTAGTTTTAATTCATGTGTACCATAGGGAGATGGTAATCTGAGGAATTTACTATAGCAGTATAAGTTGGTAGATGATTCTAGAAAGAGTGAGTGTGTGTGTGTGTGTGTGTGTGCGTGTGCGCGTGCGCGCGCGCGCGCGCGCACTTGCGCAAGAAGATAAAGTGCACCCGCCTACTTTGGTGTGGGAAGTAAAAAGAATCCTGGTTTATCTGCACTTTTTTCCCTGTGATTGCTCATGTATGGCACTACTTGTTTTTCTTCTAGAATGTAGAGAAAGAGAAGGAAACTCAGAATTACCTCAGCAAAGAGGAAATCGAAGAGAAAGTTCAGAAATACAATTCAGCCGTCACAGACAAGTTGAAGATGACCTTGGTAAGTACCCTTAATGCTAGTTGGATTGTCAAATACTGTTTAAGCTGACACTCATCAAAAGACAAATACAAGTTCTTGATATAATCTGTATATTTTACAGTGTTAGAATAACATTCGGGGAAGTTTAGTGATTCAGATATGCAGACCTGGAAAATAGAATATTTCTGCAGCTTTTAAGTTCAATCTGTATTCTTTGTCTGAAAATTCGTAGTTAGGTAAGCTTTAAAATTTTAGTTGAGAAGATTTTGCATCCCTCTTCCTCAAAGGATTTTTATTTCTTAACATACAGATGACAGTTTAGATTCTAGTAAGACCTCAGGTAATTTCCATCTCTTGTGTCAAGGAAGTGTGGAAGTATCAGGATGATTTTATGCTCGTGTATTGGAGTATAGTTGAACTCGATTCTTCCCTGCTGGTCGTCACTCACTGTAAGATGGGGTACATACTCTTCAGCTTCCCCACACACTGTTGTGACAGGCGTTGACACCATTGTGCTGCACTGTTTGAAGTGGAAGGATGTCAGGGCTCGGTGACAGGGAAACGAGCTGACAGCAAAGCTTGAAACTGAGCTGACATCTGTTCACCATCAATTGCCCACGCAGCCGGTGTCCTCCCACAGCGCCTGTCTTCCCCCAGGGCTGCTCCTTCCCGGCCCCGTCAGACCCTGTGTATTGACAGAACTTGGTAGAGTACAGAGTGGCCTGTGTAAAATCTCCTCCTTGGTGGGGAGATCGAAAATATAAACACCTATGGTAAAGGTCCCTGCTCAATGGCAGTGTGCCAAAAGTCGGGGAGTGTAAGGTAATCCCGAGAGTCCTTCAGTATTCCAGCAGATACTTCTCTTTCAAAAACATTTTTCATAATGGAGAAAAACTCTACTGCCATAGTTTATTTCTTTCCATATGGAAAGTAAAACAGATGCAATTTTCCATATTATTTTAAAGATGCAATTTTAAGTGTTGTATAGTACTTTATTACATGAATGAACAGGAGAACTCAGAAAGTGATCCCTTGGAAAGGTAAAACAGACTACAAAGGAAGTTTTTAAAACTTTAGGGGCAGGGATTTAGCTCAGTGGTTCCAGTGTCTACCTGTTCGAGTTTGGTTCCTGGTACCACATTCCACAGTGCTGGGCATGGTTGCTCATGCCTGTAATCCCAGCACTCCGGAGGCAGAGGCAGGAGGATTGTCTTGAGTTCCAGGCCAGCATAGGCTACATAGTGGGCTCAGGGCCAGTCTGAAGTATAAAGTGAGACCCTGTCTCAAAAAAAAGAAAAGACAAACAAACAAAAAACCCCCTTACTTTAGCTATGGTGTTTATATGGCAATACCTGATTACTTACTTTAATAAAACATGTTAGTAATTTTGTTGTAAATAATGTGGAAAGAGCAATATTACGTTTGGGAAATATGAGCAAATGAAAATAAATTTTACTTAGGATGATTGAAATGCACCCCATGCTATATAATAAATATGGCACATACCAATATTTAAGCAAGATTGAGAATCTTGTACATATCGTTGTAGCCACTAGGAATGAAAGTTTTCTTACTGTCGACTTACTGTCAACTTTGGTATTTTTGTCCTAACCGTGGCCTTCCTATCTTGTGTGCGGCTACTTATCAGGTGTGGGTGTTTCCTTTGAGCGTTGAGCCTAGACATACCTCCAAGCTTTCATACATTTCCAGTTTGGCCAGCTGGTCTGTAACCTCACAAACAGAGGCTGACTTTTCCCACCAGCTTCGGAGGCCTGACACTTGGGCTGGTGTGCTGTGAAGACAGAAGGCGCCTTTGGTTGCCACATCTGCCCTGCAGCCCTGACCCCTAGAAGTGCTTTACCACCACTGATTGTGTTCACCTCCCTTGGAGGTCACTCCCTCAGGGTAATATTCAGTGCAGCTCTAAGAGAAAGAGTTGCTCTCTTCCTGTGTGCCTTTGATGCTTCCTTCCCTAAAATTCCCCCAATCATCCAGCTAAGAATGTCTTTTCTTTGCCTTTGCAGAATTCAAATGGGATTTACACTGGCTTCATTAAAGTGCAGATGGAACTCTGCAAACCTGCACAGACGCCTCCTGGTAGCCATGGCTGTATGAACACACTTCATATCAGCAGCACAAATACTGTTGGGGAAGTCATCGAGGCCCTGCTCAAAAAATTTCTTGTGACAGAGAGCCCTGCCAAGTTTGCACTTTATAAGCGTTGTCACAGGGAAGATCAAGGTATGCTGCTGTGCTAACACGGACGTGGTCTCCATTTCTGCTTGTTGGAGGGAAGACTGATAGGTGTGTCTGTGCCACTTTGTGTCAGGCCCAGGGACACATTTAGGGAGCCATGGTGATCATAGCTGGCACTTGGCATTTCCTGGCTGTTCATGTTCTGAGAGCTCAGAGGCTTCCATGTGTGTGGAGCATTTATCCAACGTTTGCTTATGTGCACTGTAGGATTAAGTATGGGAGTAGCTGCAGTTGTGTACATGTATGTGTTGAACACTTGCATGAGGCTGGGCCTTGCATAGTATAAGGATAAATGGGGAAATGGGTCAAAGCTTCCATGCTCCGAGGCTGCAGGCTTAGCAGCCCGGGCTAGGGAGGTGCATGTCCCAGGAAGTGGGAGCTCAGTTGCACTTCCTAGTGCCAGAGAGATGCAGAGAAGCTTGGGTGGCAGTTTTATCATGCCAGCTTTGCCAGTCCACCTGGATGTGAGCTGTACGATCTGAAAATGATAGTACCCTGTTGGCACGTTACTCATACAAATCCTTCAACACTTGTCGGTGATACCACGTGTGTGTGAGTGAGATGCAACACTCAGAGCTGTGCTCAAAGCCAGTGGAGCCTGTATTTTAATTACGTCTTTATTTGTGTTTTGTTTGTTTTTCGATAGTAGGTCTAAACCAGGGCCTTCAAACTGAGCTCTATCCTTAGTCCTTTTTTTTTTTTTTTTTTTTTTGAAATAACATCTCTCTAAGTTACAGAGAATTAAGGTAGAAGTCCTCTTGTGTAAGCCTCTGAGAATGCTTGGTTATGGATTATTCCCCTATACCCAGCTATGGTCATCACTTCTGGGTTGTGTGTGGTACCAACAGTTGACCTAAATCCAGTGGTCTGGTCATCACTTCTTTATTTTTATTTATTTTTTTTTTTAAGGATTTTTGAGACAGGGTCTCGCTTTGTAGTTCAGGCTGGCCCTGAGCTCAGCCTCCTACTTACATCACTGCAATCCTCCTGCCTCTGCCTCCCGAGTGCTGGGATTACAGGCTGAGCCACCACACCCGGCACTGTGGTATGTGGTACTGATTGCTGCTGGGCATAAGTCTCCACGCCCAGTATTGTATGTGGTTACCGAGGATCGAACCTGGGTCCTTGCACTTGCAAGACAGGCGCCAGAACCACTGAGCTAAATCCCTGGTCCCTGGTCATAACTTCTTAATTGGTCTGTAGAAAAGGTTTTGCCTAGAGCTTTGAATTCATGTTCTTCAGACTGTGTATTTTCATATTTATATAGCTGGGTTTTTTGTTCTAGTTTTGTTCTTTGGGGGTTTTTGAGATAGGATCTCACTGTGTAGTTTAGACTGGCCTCAAACTCCTAGTGATCATCCTGCCTCACCTTCCAAAGTGCTGGTATTATAGGCCAGGGTTGACATTTTTTTCTAAAAGTTTATCTTTCTAAAAGAAGGAACAGAGCTAATAAATTTTAAATGTGTTTTATGACTCGTACCCATTTAAATTACTCTTGGACATGATTTTCCCCTTGCTGAAGGCATAGTTTGTATTGAGCAGTGAGAACGGCAGTGAAATGGGTTTTGTTGCCCTCTGGGCTGTGGGGCTGAGATGAGGACGGTGACTTGGAGGCTGCAGAAACGCCTGTCACCCTGACCTGGAGGAAGGGAGGTGTCGAGGACCAGGCTCAGGATGATGAGACACTGCCAGTAACGTGCTGTTTCCTTACAGTCTATGCCTGCAAGCTCTCAGACCGAGAGCATCCTCTCTACCTGCGTTTGGTAGCCGGGCCCAGAACCGACTCGCTTAGTTTTGTTCTTCGTGAACATGAAATTGGAGAGGTAAGTGATCGTCTGGTGTGGCTCTAAGCTGGAAGGAACAGCTGGCTTTGTTTTATTGTTCTGGTCTAGAGACTTGACCAGAAAGGTGGAAGGAGGCAAAGGAAGGGGGGAAAAAAAGACTTCGAATTACCCAAAACGCACCCAGAGTTAACCTAGAGTATAATTCTCCCACAATATTCTGTTGGTCTTTGCATTTCAGAGGTGGGAAAAGGTGAAATGTTACTTATCTGTACTCAGTCTTTTCTGCCCCTCCCACCTCCAGATGACTAACCGCACTTTGAAAGCTGATGCTCTCCATATGTCTGCTAAGAAAATCTCCAGGCTAATTTTGTTCTAAAGGGAAATAAAAGGAAATCTGATATCTTTACTACCACCATTTAACTTTCTAGAGTCTTTTTTCAACACTTCCCTTTGCCCATTCAAGTGATTCAGAAATGTTGCCTTATACCGTTTTCTTTCCATGGGGTATTGTGTTTAGGCCAGTTTAGTGGAACTAGAAAGCCCTTTGCACTGTCCTTTAGTTCCAGGGTCAACTTTAAATGACACTCGAGCACTTACTCAGGCCCTGGCCCTGGCCACAGCCTTCTGTCAAGAATGAAAATACTGTGAAATGTCCACACAGAATGAGGTTTCTGGGTTAAAACTTAGGAAACAGAATGGTGACCTGGGGTAAATCTTCTAATCATTCAACCTTCTGTATTATGATCTGGAAAGTGGACTAAAACTTTTAAAAGGTAGTTGTAGTCACAAATGAGAGTGTACATAAACATGGTAAGCAGTCTGTTTATTTGTAAATATAGATGAGAATCTATTCAGGGAATTTTCAGAAGACAGTGATTTGAAACAGTTTTGTAGCTTTGTGAGAAATTCAGGCTTTGGTTTTGCTTAGAAAGTAACTGGGTTTAGAAGTCTCATTAGGTTTTGCCGTTTGGTGGTATTTTTCCCTCTAAGAAACCTAAGCTGGCTGTGTTAGCATGCCCTCTGTCACTATTTTATTTCTCTTTTTGGGCTTCTAGCATTTTGCAAAATTGAGTATGATTAGAGGAGCCCCATTGGGGGTGGGGTGGGATTTAGTTTTGTTTTTCTTTTTCTTTTTTTTTTGGTACCAGGGATTGAACTAAGGACCTTGTGCTTGGGAGGCAGATGCTGGAACCACTGAGCTAAATCTCTGGCACAAGAGGAGTTAGTTTTGAAGTGATCATTTTGTTTGAATGTTGCCAAATGCTTTATTAGACCTCTGTGGACCCTTGATTCTTACTTATTTAAGGAAACTTAACTGAGTGAAGAAACTTTTCACAACTTCTAGGACTAGAAGGGAAAGGATGGCTTTTGTGTTGTTGTTTCATTAAAATTTTTTTTTCTGGTATCAGTGTCAAACCTGGGACCTTGCACTTGCCAGACAGGTGCTGTGCCATTGGGCCACATCCCTAGCCCTTGCCTTTTTTAATTTTTAAAATTAAAATTTTCAGAGTGTTCTTTAATGTCCACATTTTGAAAACTTTCATGAATGTGAAAAACAAAATATCAACATTTTTATAATTAAAACTTTAGAAAGTAGAAAGTCTCGTGAGCTGTCCATGTTTCTCAGTTGCTTCAGTGACTCGCTTCAAGAAGCCTGTCGTTTGGCCCTCGGAGCGGTGTTTTTCTCATGCTCCTCTTTATGGATTGATGTCGGGCTGTCTGGAGTCTTTTCTCTGCATTCTTGGCGTTGGCAGTGATTCTCCATCCCAGGACCCTTGGGACTGGAGGATACTGAAAAAAAAATAAAAAACCTCCCAGAGGATGTCAAATACTCCCCTTAGTAACATTCACTGCTTTGGTTTAAAAAAAAAGCTTAAAAAGTTACCAGGTGCTGTTCGGGAGACAGAACAGAGAGCCACAAGGGAAGAGATAAATCCCAGACAGCTGCAGCATAGGCAACCGGGGCAGGGCGGTAACCAAACAATTAAATAATTTAAAGATCTCGCCAGTGATCAGGGATATGAGTGGCCCAGTGAGAATTTCTAATAGACCTAATCCTGGCTGGGAAGGGACAGAAGGAAATCCTGGAGCCCTTCATGGAGAGAGTGGCTTTTAAGCTGAGTTTGCTGACCAGCAAAATGGAGCAGGGAACCTGTGTCCCATCACCCGGGGTAGTGAGAGAGATGGTGCTGGAGAGGTTCATATCTGTCAGACGTAAGCTGAACAGCCGAGAGAAGCCCACAGAATGTTTCTAAGCAGGTCACGGCCGTGACTATTTGGCACACAAGTGGGGAACTTGAGAATGACGTGAGGAAGAGGGCTGGTTGTAGCTCAGGGCAGAGCACTTCTCTTGTGTGTTGGAGACCCTGGGCTCAGTGGGGGAGGGCTGAGGACTGAGGGGTGAGACCTTCTGAAGGGTACAAAAGTCCTTGTTGGAAGCCAGCACTAGGGGGCAGTACAGATGGAGAAAGCCGGGGCAGCGGAAGACTATTGAGATTTGCTTGTGGGAGGTGCAAGGACAACAGGGGCACTGATGACTCCAGTTTAAGCTGCAGGAAGTTGTTTCTTCATTCTTCGGGGTTTGTGTCAGGAGAGGAACAAAGTAAGTGCCTAGTGGACATAGTTATGTGGGGTCTTTGGCAGTGGAATCCGTGTTGGAGAATGGCGTTGAAAGGGAAGTAAAGGGCATTTGGGGAGAGCTGAGGAGGAACTGGGGGTGCATCTTGGTGCTTTTCACCACCCTGCTGAGCACCACAGGTCCGTGCTCAGGGTTTTGGCAGAGGGGAGATCAGCCACACCTCTGTGTGCCCATGGGCAGCATTACCAAGTTTTGACTCTGAGTTAAACACCTGGCATTTTCCTTTCTTGAATTGCTGCACAGTGGGAAGCCTTCAGCCTTCCAGAGCTGCAGAATTTCTTGCGCATCCTGGACAAGGAGGAAGATGAGCAGCTGCAGAACCTGAAGAAGCGCTACATGGCCTACAGACATAAGCTGGAAGAAGCCCTGGGCGAGGCATGGAAGCCTGGCTAAGGTGCAGGCGCTCCGGCCAGGAAGGCATGGTGCAGGACCTCTGTCTAAAGGAGCAGCAACTGCCCTTCTGCTTGGACAGCTGTCTTCTTGCCCCAATGCTCGGGTCATCCCCTTTTATCTCTAGATGTAGTTCCCAGCCCCTGGCCACAGGCGTCCTGCACTGCACGTCCTGTGGGAGGGGCCCTGCAAGCTCGTTCTGTTACAGCACTGCGGCGTTACCTCTTGCAAGCTGTGAACCTGCAATCATCAGGAGTATTCTAGAGGGCTCGGAAGCATGAACTCTGGGTTGATTTTTCTTTATTCTCTTTTCTGGCTATTTTAATTATGTGATGGTGATGTTAAGCTTAGGGATGTGCAAACAAGTGTTTAAAAACTTAACAGGGGATCTCTGAATACTTGTCCTGTGCTAAAACTACCTGTTTGGTGTTTGTTTGCTGTCAGAGGAAACTACCCATGTGAAGCGGGGTCAGAGGAATCCAGGAACTGTGGGGAATTGGGGAAGGATGTTGAAGGAGTTGGGTTAAAGAAAGTAATGAGCAAGTGTAGAAGAAGGCTATGTGGAAGTGAAAGATCTAAGGGCCACTGAGGAAGGTGGTGAGGCTGGTACAGTGGTCGTGATGGAGCAAAGTGTATTGCTTAAAAATGAAGTAAAAGCATTTAGCATGGAGATGGTAAGCCCATTCTAGGATTGCTTGATATCCTGTTGGGTATAATGTGGAGATGGAGCCAAGGAGATAGGAGCTAAACAAAGAGAGGACCCATGAACTGTGTGTATTTGACTGGCGAACACAGCAGGTGGAGTTGGACCCCCCTCCCCACCTCAGACCCTGATTCAGCCCCTTCGAAGTGGAGACCTGCTGTGGTAGCAGCCTAGGGAGGTGGGCCCTGACCTGAGGCTGACTCCTTTTCAATTGCATGGATTTCCTTGCAGAGGTGGATGTTTTCCAGGCTGAAAATGAGTTTAGGCTTAGGGCAGCTAACAGCAGCTGCAGAGCTCACAGCAGTCTGGTGACAGTCACTCCCTCCCCTTTCGTTTTGCCCTTTGTTTTCTCTCCCTTCCCCTCTTCCTTGCTAAGTTGAAGTCTGTTCTCACATAATGTAGAAGAGGAATTTTAAAGACTCAATACTCTCACGTCCTCCTCAGTTCTAAAGGATGTGACTGCAAGTAGGAGGCCCCCAGGAAGGAGGAAAGCCGACGCTCGCGGACCGCGCAGCATGTGTTTGTTATGGAGCTACCTTCGTGAAGTACATGTTCCTTCCAACCAAAGAAATGCATGTGCAATAAAAGGCCTTAAAAACAGGCAAAATAAACCTCATTTTCTGTAGCGACTTCCACACCCCTAGAGGGGAGGGAAGGGTGTGCTGGTTCCAGAGGGGCCTTACAGTCAGTCTGGTTTTGGTCTAGCTTTTTTTTGTTGATAAATTCCCAAGGAATTGTTAACACTTTGGTGACACCTAATGGATTCTTTGTGAAATTCCAAGGTGCTTTTGGTTCTCTGCTTAAGCGAACTGTGCCTTTTACTGCGTTCCTGTTTCCTCTTGGTGGCTCTTCTAACTTGAGAGAATACCTGTCTTGTTGGAGGCAGATTTCAGTGTTGGCTGTGCTGTGCCACATGAGCTACCGCGACAATCAGATCTTCCTAGGCTTCTAAGAAAATGGGGGGAAAAAGAATAGAACTAACTATAAAATATGTATGGCACATCTTGTTTAATTTTGCATGTGACTTCTTTTTAGTGCATCAATGAGGTTTTAGTGACATTGTCATCCAACACCTTACCTTTGTTGTTCAGGGAATGCCTTTGTTGTTGTTATAGTAGTTTTACTATTCATACTATTGATTGGGTTTGAGTATACTGTTATCAACCACCTGGTCTTCTAATTACTCATCCCAGTAAACTTAGAGTTTGTGAAGCATTTGTTTCTCAGATTAAGACACTGTTAGAACCTAAAAGTAGTAGTTTATGGGTATCTGTGAATTTTTTTTTTACTTGAAGTAGATGATTAGAATAGGCATCCTCATCTGTATTTATCCAGAACCTCGCTCCCTGTCAGGTGCACTACAAATTGCAATTGGAAACTTTACTGTGTTCAAATCTTGTCAGCTCATAGTTCTTGAAGACTGTGGTTCTTTCCCAAACACTGGTTACTGAAGGAGCATTTTTAACATGTAAAAAGAAAAAAGGTCCTTAAGGCTAAAGGTATTTTTTTTTAAAATCATTGTACAAATCCTTGTGTTAAATTAAAACTAAGCTTTGCTGTAATACTGTTTTCTCTTCAAAATGTGATGGTACAGGAAAGGTGTTAAATGAAGGGGTGGTATTATAGGGGAGCATTTTAAATTGCAGAAGTTAAGAAGTTATAATATTTATAATTTTTATGTTTTATTTTTATAGGGAAGATTTTTCTCCCCTAAAATTGTTTCTTGAATGGCAAAATGATTTCCATTATTAAAAGTTGGAGTTGTTAGTTGATGTGGGTGTGTTTTTATTTATGATCCTATACTAGATTTTTTAAAAAGTTAACAGGAGTGAAATCAAGTACTTACTTTGCAGATACACAGGGACATGTGTTGGAATTCAGTCATTTTTCTAAGTTTGGAGTGAGGCACCTTGGTCTCCCAAATGTCATTTTTCCTTTTCCTTATTCTCTGGGGGGGAAATTAACCCGCAGGGCGTGTTGCCGCTGAAGTACAAGTACATATTTACTTTACTTGGGAACTGTGTACCAGGTACACGAACATAAGAACTGCTATGTAACACATACCCTGTGATCACTACCAAAGGAGAACCATAACACTGCCTCAGTAACCCCTCCGTCGGCCCCCATTCCTGTGGGAACTCTTCAGCCCTTGGAACAGACCACTTTGAACACAAGGTGAGGTCAGTGAGACCGGCTTACATAATGGGATGCAGAGAGACACCCAAGCCGCTTGTCCACACTTGGGCTGCGCCTCGGCTCTCTGGCTTTTCCAGTGTATGCCTCCACGCTAGCTGTGGGCAAGTGTTTTCACCACTACGCTGCCCCCAAAGGGACCCATACTGTGAGGCAAAACATTTCAAGTACCGTAGTACCTTTATGGGAAGTGTAGACACCATGATAAAGAATGGTGGCTCTGGATAGTTCTCCTTTTCTGTGAAATAGCCAGAAAAATTTAATTAAGGAAATCGGCCTGAGTTACAACCTCGGCTTCAAGGGGCATGTTTTGGAATTTTGTATTCCTTAAAGAGAATTAGCTTTCTGTTTTAAAGGTGCTTTCAGAATTTATCAGTTAATAATTTTAGTAAATACTCTTTCATTGCAAAAATACAGAATTGTATAGGTATATTTTCATTTTCGTCCATGGTTCCTACCTCAACTCCTTCCTTAAGGCAAGCCATAGAACCTGGAATTTCTTAGCTCCAAGGCTTATCATATACCCCGTTTCTGTCTTGGAGCTGACCATAAATGGCTGTGCGCTGGGGGCATAGCTCTGTGGTAGAACACTTGCCTGGCCTGAAGGCCCTGGGTTCCATCCCCAGCACAGCAGGGAAGGAAGGAGGAAGGAGAGGAGCAAGCTCCTGCCCTGGAAGAAAGGAATGCTGCACAGGAAGGCGAGGAAGACTCGAGCCAGCCCTCACTAGCTGATTCAGCCCTGTGGTCTGTTAGTGTTTAATCTTACCCTTTTCAGTCACATTTCGATGTGGTTATCCATGTTTGTGCAATCAAGTCTCTTTTGAAAACCCCCAAAGGCATGGTCTGGAGATCTTCCAGATGTCTGAAAACAAGAGGTTCCAGGAGGTTGTTGATCCCAGGAAGGGCATGCAAGCCCTGTGCTCATTCCCTCATCTGTAGCTCATGATAAAAGGTTAACATAAGTCTATGTCCCTTGAGCCATTTTGGCAAGTTAATAGAACACAGGACGGTGGGAACTCTGACTTAGTCCAGAGGTCAGAAGGACAGTGAAGTGACTTGGGGCTGGCAGTCCTGGATACTCCGCTGGGGCCTGACGCCATCTCCTTGATGACAGTGTCACAGCTGACTTGGACCAGAGCACACTCAGCTGGTGCTCACTGCAGAACTGATGGTTTGCTGACAGGGAGAAATCCTCACACCTTTTTTTTTTTTTTTTAAGGTTTTTTGAGACAGGGTCTCACTTTGAGGCTGAGCTCAGGGCCAGCCTGAACTACAAACTCACATCACAGCAATCCTCCTACCTCTGCCTCCCGAGTGCTGGGATTACAGGCCTGAGCCACCACGCCCGGCACTGTGGTATGTGGTACTGGTTGCTGCTGGGGTGAGTCTCCATGCCCAGTATTGTTATGTGGTTACCGGGGATTGAACCTGGGTCCTTGCGCTTGCAAGACAGGCACCGGAACCATTGTGCTATATCCCCCAGCCCTCCTCACACCTTTTGAGACTCACAGAAGTCATGGTTTAGAGAGTGCAGAAAAAGCTGAGTTTGGGTTTTGCTCAGCAGAACTCCATTACACACAGACACACACACACACACAGACACACACACACACACACCAAACAGCATTTCAGGTACTGTCAGGTGATCCTAATTAGTTGTTTTGTTTTATTCAAAGAGTAGAAAATTGGCCAGTGCCTGCGAGTACTACCATGTGCCGGGCGTTACTCTGAAAGCCTCATCTATGTCCACTCATTTACTCCCTCTGAGGTACTTAGTGTCTTCAGTTTACAGACGGAGAAAACGTGAAGTTCAGCCCCTTGGCCTGTGACTGGGAGTTTCGGAGCTGGGAACAGCCTTCTTTCTCCGTGAAGTGTTTCAGTTCAGCTGCTGAGGTCTCAGGTGCTCAATGATGAGCGGTTGTGTTTTGGAGCAGACCGGCTTCATTTCAGGTCAGTGCTTTCTCATGATTTTGGTTCATTTATCATCCCATTTAGGGGAATCGACTAAACTACACAGATTGAACCACTTCCCGTGTTTCTGCGAGAGGCCTGTTGGACCGGAGGAACCCACAGGCCCATGTTCTCACTGTGCTCGCTAAGTCCGCTCCCCGGAGCCCCCGTGGTAGCTCAGGAGTCGTCAGCAGAGCACGGAATCGCCACGGTTTGATTCTCATAACTCTCCCCCAAGCCAGGACCATCTACAAGGGAACGCAGGGAGGGAGGATTCCAGGTCTGGGGTGTCTGCTTCCTCATGTGGCTCCTTGCTTACCTAAGTGTGCAAGAAAGGAGCTCTGTAAGGGTGACGTGGCCGGGCAGGAAGGGCAGGTGGATGCTGAAAGGCAGGAGATGGCAGTAGGTTAACGACAGGTGAATGTTTGAGTTCCTTCTGCTGGACTGGATTTAGGTTTGGGTTTATTTATTTCGTTTGTTTTGCTTTTCCTGGCGATTTTCCCTAGTTAACTCTAGAAGGTGAGTTTCAGGGTGTTGATCTGCAACAGTGGTTTCCAAAAGCCACTTTGGATTCTCTTATGTTTGGCCGGAGCCGGGGCTGAGTGGCAGCTAAACTTCGTTGTTCTCAGTTCCTCTCTCCTGGTTTCTAACCTCCTCTCTTCCAGTCCCTGAGAAAGGTCAGCATTTGGAACTTGTCTTTCACGACACTGAAGTAGCAAAACAGCAGGTTTCTGAAAACTTCAAAAGGTGGAATTTGGCTTTCTTTTGGGAAGGAGTTTTTTCTCTGGTGGTACTGTGGATTGAGCCAGGGAGGAGTACTTAGTACATCCACACCCATTTTTATTTAATTTTGAAACTGGGTCCTGCTAGATTGTGTAGGCTGGCCTCAAACTCATGACCCTCCCACATACCCAAGATAATTATGTGCTTCCACGTCTGGCTAAGGGGGAGTTAGTTTAACCAGGAGAGTTGTGTTTTTCCTTCTGTACAAGGAGTGTTGGTTATAGTACATACTGGTGATTAGGGCATAAATCTGGTGGTTTTGTTGCCATGCGTGGGGATCTGCTCTAGAAGGATGTCTCATAATGCTGTTTGCTTAGATCTAGGACTCAGCTGGGCACAGAGGTGCACATCCGTGATTCTAGTTGAAAGGATGAGTCAGGACAATCGTGATCGCTAGTCCAGGCAGGACCGATGTGGACAGGTTATTAGACTCTGTCTCAAAAAACAGGCTTGGATTATAGCTTGGTAGCAAAACACCTCTGATTCTGTTCAGCAACAGCAAAAACCTAGGACTTTCATAGTAATGAAATTCATGCCTCACTGAAATTTAGCTTATTGATTTCTTCTCCCCCTGTAGTGGGGTTTGAACCCAGGGCATTTGTACTGAGCTCTGTACATCCAACCCTTGATTATTTTGAGACAAAGTTTTGGTTAGTCTCCTAGGCTGAGCTTGAACTTTTGGTCCTCCTGCTTCTGCCTCCTAGAGCACTGAAATTACAGACATGTGCCACCATACATGTGCTCTAGGAGGCCCTGGATTTGAATTTTTTTTTTTTTTGAGACAGGGTCTCACTTTGTAGTTCAGGCTGGCCCTGAGCTCAGCCTCCAACTCACATCACAGCAATCCTCCTGCCTCTGCCTCCTGAGTGCTAGGATTACAGGCGTGAGCCACCATACCCAGCACTGTGGTATGTGGTACTGGTTGCTGCTGGGCATGAGTCTCTAACCCAGTATGGTATATAGTTACCAGGTATTGAACCCGGGTCCTTGCACTTGCAAGACAGGTGCCGGAATCACTGAGCTAAATCCCCGGCCTGCTTCTCTGTCAGCTGTGGGGTAAACACTGCGGTAGACAGTTCTGCAGACAGCCACTGGAGCTGCTTGGAAATGGGACAGGCTCCTCTCTAGGCCAGGCCCACACGGCAGCTTCCTGCTCTGCTCCTACAGTCAGTGCTTGCCTCTGGCTGAACTCAGAAACATCACTTCCCGTGGTTTAATGAGAAGGAAGTGGGCCAGGGAGATGTGGGGCCAGAGTTTTTGTTGGCCTTCTGTGGGCAAGACCGGAAGTGGTACTGTGGCTGCTCTGAGTGTAGCTGACAGCTGCAGGCTACCCTAGGACTGCTAGAGGGAATCCACGTTGCACACATAGCAGCCTAAAAAGATTGCTGCTCAACGAATCTGGCCGGGGAGGGAAGAACACAAAGGAACTTAAGTAGGAACAAAATCAGTTGTGCATCTAGTTGCTCTCCCAGCATTGGAACGTGGCCAGGGAGTAGTGACGACAGGTGCCTCGGAAACCAAGCCCAAATCTTGGCATGCTGCAGCTGCTAACAGCTACTTCTCTCCCCACCAGCTTTTGGGAGTTACAGAAACCCACTGGAGAGGCTTAGATTAGGGCTGGCCAAGGGAGGCCATTAAAATACTTTCCAACATATGCTGGGGACATTGTGCTGTTCACTCCAGCAGAGAAACCTCTCCTTGGTTTTGGCAACAATAGCTGGGAAGCAGAGCTTGTTTATGTTTGCCGGCCATGTGTGTACATTTTTCACCCCTCGGAAACAGGTTGGATCATTCAAGCAGATGGCTCTGCTCTGCTCTTGGTACCTGTAATTAGGTCTCCACAACTGAGTTTTTGCAAAGACCTGGCCCAGGGCTGTGAATGGAGCTCATGGTACAATACTTGCCTGGTATGTGCAGGGCCCTATGTTTGAAGTCCAGCACCACAAGAGGAAAAAAATATCCCGCTCAGTTTCTCTCTTGGTTGGTAGTTATAGATTTCTGAGTAACAAATTACCTGTGACTCAGCAGCTTAACACATTACAGTAGAATGCGTATCATGTGTGTCCACTTTATTTCATGTTAAAGTATGGTCTCAAAGGTGCATTTACATAAAAATGTCGAGTTTATTCTTCTTTATGGGTGCATGGTACTTCATTGTGTATCAGAACCACATCCGTCATTTATTCATGGGCATTTTAGGCTCTCCGAGATTTAGATGTTACAAATTGTGCTGCTGTAAACACAGATATGCACATATCACTGTAGTATGCCGCTTTTAACTTTTGGAAAGATAGTCAAAATGGGGAATACTGGGTCAAATGGAAACTAGTTTCAGTTTTTTGAGCAGTTTCAGTACTGATTCCATATTGACTGTATCAATTTATACTCCCATCAATGGTAATGAAGTTTTTGTTTGATTTCGTGATAATTCCCATTCTTTCTGGAGATGGAATCCGTGTTGTTTTAATTTGCATTTTTCAAATGACCAAATATTTATATGTTGTCTTTCTTCATCTGAGAGGTGTCTATTCTTTTCAGATACCCATTTTTGAATTGGGCCTTTAAATTTGGGGGTCTGAGTTCTTCATACAGTCTAGATATATAGTCTCTTGAGGAATGGCTGGAAAAACATTTTTTCCCATTCTGTGGGTTGTCTTTTCATTCAGTTGCTGGTTTCTTTCGCTGTGCCAAAGCTTTTCATATGATGAGATTGCAGTTGTTCTCTGTAATATCTCCTGTGTTCATGTTTTAATAATCTTTGTCTACACCTCTCTTCAAGTTTTACTTATTTTACCTTTCAGTGGATTAATACTTAGAAGTTTGATCCATTTTGATTTTAGCATAAAACAGTTTTTAATTTAGTGCAGTTGTTTCTGCATCTTCTCTTCTGTTCCCTTGATCCTCGGGGATTTTTTATTTCTAGGACCATGCTGTTTTCATCACAGTAGCTTTGTAGTATAATTTCAGATTGGTGATTGTGTACCTTCTGCTTTGTCTGTGTTGCTCAGAATTGCTTTTACTACTCTAGGTCTCTTCTTGTCCCAAATAAAATTGAGGGAGTTTTTTTTCTAATTCTGAGAAATGTATTGGTATTTTGATCCAGACTACATTAAATCTGTGTAATAATTATGAAAGTATGGCCATTTCCATTATATAGGTTTTCTTATCCAAGAACAAAGGATATCTTTCCATTTTTGGATACTCTTTCCTCTTTTGGTTACTCTCTTCTTTTTCAAAGTACTGTAGTTTTAGCTGGGTGTGGTGGTTCATGCCTGTAATCCCAGGATTCAGGAGGCAAAGGCCAGAGGATTGCCGTAAGTTTGAGGCTAGATAGTGGCATAGTGCGTTCAGGATCAGCCTGAACTACAAAGTGAGACCCTGTCTCAAAAAACTCCCAAAAAACAAAAACAAGCAAAATACTATAGTTTTCATTGTAAAGGTCTTTTATTCCTTCTTAGATTGATTCCTAGGTATTTTCAATTTTGGTTTGCCATTAAGAAAGTTGTGGTTTCCCTAGTTTCTTTCTCAGTGAGATTGTTATTTTGTACAGAAATGCTGTGTAGAGTATGATGTCAACTGTAAATAATGGTCTTAACTTCTCTTTAACTTCTTTCATTCCTACCTATCCTTTCTCCTTTTTCTTTGTTTTTTCTAATTGCTCTGGCTACTGTTTCTAGAACTGTATTTAACATGAATAGTGACAGTGGGCATCCTGGTCTTCCCTTACTCTGGGTGTTCTCACTGATGTTACCCAGTTTCCGGGAGCCAGGAGAGAGCCAGCTCACGGCTTCTGAGTCCTCGGTTCAGGTGGCCTCTTCTCAGAATAGCATGTGGCCAAGCTCCCTCTCCAGGGAATCACTTGCTGTTGTAGTGCTACTTTCACTGTGTCTCTGTAGATTCGAGCCTCCTCTCTCACACCATGAGCTGGAAGTTAGGGGAAAAAAATGGAGCTTGCCACCTCCTGTTTTAATATTGAGGTCTGTTTGGTCACTTTCCCTGTGGCCCCAATTCTCCCTTTTAGATTCTTCCTGGACCCTGGGGATCCACCTCTGTCCTCCTCCAAGTTGTACTCCAGGGTCTGGATTCTGAGTCTTGGACAGGCTTTGTCCACTGCTTCTGCCTTTTTCCTGGAAGTCTGTTTTTACTTTTTTTAAAAATTTTTTTGAGACAAGGTCTCGCTTTGTAGTTCAGGCTGGCCCTTAGCTCAGCCTCAAACTCACATCACAGCAATCTCCCTGCCTCTGCCTCCCAAGTGCTGGGATGACAGGCATGAGCCACCACGCCTGACACTGTGGTATGTGGAATTGGTTGCTGCTGGGTGTGAGTCTCCATGCCCAGTATTGTATGTGGTTACCGGGGGATCGAACCTGGGCCCTTGCGCTTGCAAGACAGGTGCCGGAACCACTGAGATAAATCCCCGGCCCTGTTTTTACTTTTTGAGACAAGGTCTTACTAAATTGTTCATGGAGTCTGAGTAGGCTTGGACTTGTCATCTTCCTCCCTCTGCTCCCCAGAGTGCTAGGATTAGAACTGTGTCACTGGGCCTAGGTATCATTCCCTTTCAGAAATCTGTTGAGCCCTGTATGAAGTCCTTCATTAGGGCAATGGATCACCCATCTGGAAATCAGGGCAAGGAAGCTTTGAAGGTGAGCCTAGTCTAGCTATAAAAGGCAGTCAAGGGAAGATTATTGTTTCCTCCAGAGTGGTAAATAATGACTTAATCAAGAAGGACCTTAGACTCCGCTACATGCTGCTTCATTTCAGGGCTAATCAGTGTGAACAATACATTTAAGAACTATCCAGGTAGCGACTATAGAATCAGTATAGGAAGTGGACCATTATTTACTATCGGTGAGTGATTAAAACAGCATAAAAAATAAAAAGAACCTTATCAGCATTACTTGAGGACTAAAAAAAAGGACACAGTCTCACTAGAACAGAAATAAATTTTAATTCATTGAAAAGTGCAGCAGTGAACAGGGTCCTTTGAAGGGCACTTTCTAAGTGAAATGACCGAGATGACAAAGCCAGAGCAGAATAACTTCTAGTAACAGGACACAAGCATAATTACACAATTTGAACGGGATCAAGTGGTGGGAAAACCAAAGAACACAAATAAACCCATCTAACTCCATTGGAGGGTCAGTTAAAATAACTGTTGCTTTTGCTTAAGGATTCTAGGGCAACTTATGTTTCATCAAAAAACATCAATCCTTAATTTAGACACTTCGCAATAAACATTTCTTACAGATTAAGGTAACTTTTATGATTATGTTCTGTAGAAAAACCCTATTGTCAATTAAAATCTGTTTGCAACAGCACCATTTGTCAAGCTCAAAATACTTAAAATATGTCGTCTACTTGGAAGTGGTATGTGAGAAAAAGTTTGGTAACAGGAAGTCTTGTAAGGCAAAATCTCTTTTCATTCCTAAGGCCTCTGTTCATCTGAATGATTTATGGGCCTCTGCTCTGAAGGGCACCAAAAGACATGGACCTGACCTCCTGAAAAGGGAAAATAATCAAAATCCAAATCAGTAGAATTAAGAACAAAGTGAAGCTCTTTCCAGTGGGTCCCTCATACATAAACATTCTGAGACAGTGCATTTTGCAGTCTGTTAAAATGTAAACTAAGGGCTCTTAACTCAGACTGGGTAAGAAAGGTACCAAAACTAAAAGAGGTAAAGAGAGCCTCACCACACCTGACACCCAGACACGTGAGCTGAGCCTAAGAGCACCGTGGCAGAGACACTAGAGCAGCCAGCCTGCGAGATTCTCAGGACTTCAACTGTTTTCAAAAGCCAACATCAAAAAATTGAATAATATGACATCACAATCCAAGACCTGGTAAGAGATGGTTTCTTTTTATTTGGGAATAACTGTGGCCAAGTTGCATTTGTTGAAGTTGATTGAAAATGATAGAGAACAAAGCCAACACCTGTTCTCAACACTGTAGTTTGCTTTCAATTACAGTTTTGGGGGAGGGATTTCTCAAATATTCACAGCAGAGGTGTTCATTTCACTTGCCTTTTCAGCTCTAGATTACCACAGTTGCAAGGTAAAGTAATAAACCCAATGGCTACCTTGAATTTTGATAGAAAAGATACTTGGGTCACTTCTCACAAAGTGCTTAAAGCTCGACAGAAGGCCTTAAATAAAGCTAAAATCACTTTTTGCCTGAGTTGAACAGGTTTGAATTACAACTTTTCTCCTTGCTATCTCTATGACCAATAGCATTCTTGTGAAGAAAATGTTGGAAATGGAATTGGTGTTGAAGCCAAGAAATAAAAAGACAGGCATGCTTAACAGAAAACCTCAATGGATCCGACTTGATAGGGACCACTGAACAGAGTCCTAACTATACAGTGTAAGACTTTAAAAACTCTGGAAGAACCTAACTGAAAAGGGAGGAGGTGGGATAGAGTTGATACTTTCTAAGAAATTTGTATATCTTAAGAGAATGACAGCAAAATGCAGATAGTCAAAATGACTTCAAATGGCACTGACACTGCAGGACAGGCACTTCATGCAAGTCCAACTCTAGAACCTGTCACCCCAAGAGCCCTGTCCTGGCTCTCTGCAAACACAGCTCTCCCTAGCCCTTGGCCAGTCTATCTCCCCTCTACTGTACCCTCAGGCCCTGGTCAAGGACGTCTCAAGACCAGAGGCAGAGACATTTCTTTAATACTGCACAGGCTGACTGGCTCCCAAGGATCAGCAGCCACTGGAAAGCAGACAGCTGTCCCCTTCAGGCACTACCCGGAACTAGCCTAGACCACAGCTCACTGCTCGCTCAGTGCAGCACCAGCACAGAATCCCAAAGAAATGAACAGAATTGGGTTGACGTGTTTTGCATTTGCCACCTTAATTGACTGCACTGTGATAGATTTTATAAACAGTGCGTCTCTACTTAAACAATGGAACTTGTTCTTAATCAGATGATTCCGCTCTGATGGTTATTCAAGCCAGGTGATAGTAGTATTTTTGACAGTGAAGTGCAGTCTAAAATGTTATGCAAGTCCTTTGCTTTAGGTGAGGCTATATAACAGATTTTCTTTTTTTGTCCTAAAGTATTGCCATTTACCTGAATGGATTTACAAATTCAGACTTTGACCACACAGGATAATCAAGAATGATGGCCCCAGAACCAAAAGGATATGGCAGGAACAAGGACCTCAGGAGTATTCGGTGCCATCTGAGGGAAGGACTGCGGAAACTCACTCCTGACGCATGGGCAGAGTTCACAGTTTAACAAGTTGCACAAGGAAGCCAGCTGATTGGGTTGCTTTTCAAACAGGACTTTAGAGCTAGTCCAAAGCTCTTCCAGATGTGTTCTCAGAGATGCCCTACGGATACCTACTGTGCTCACTTCTTCAGAGGTGTGCGGGATCCAGCTGTGGAGGCCACACACTGTCTACAGGGGATGTTTCGAGAACCTTCGTGTCCTGATGCTGCCGTGATTGCTGAACATGAGACGAGGATCAAACCTGTATCTGGAGATGAGAAAAGGACGTCATGTTAATCAGCTGGTGCCCAAGTACTTTGTCAGAGTATCACTCAATGGGAAGGTCAGCAAGAACCTTATACAACAAACAGGTTACCAGGACAGGGAGTCTCCTAGGAAAGTCTGGAGTAGAAAACATTTCATTGTAAGCCATTGGGCACTAACGATCATGTAGTGTAAACTGAGAGGAGAACAATCTAAGATTAATCTTGAGAGGTGGCAAAAAGCAGCTAATTTTGTTTCTTCACAGCCCTCTGCTCTTGAACACGAGTGTACATGCATCTGAATCTGGCTTATTGATTTGGCCACCAATAAAAGAGCATGGCACTTCATGAAAAACTCATGATTTTACCACTCAAGAGGAAAGGGTTAGGGTTAGGGCTGGGACTTAGCAGATGTGAAAAATACACACCGGGGGCGGGGGAGTTAGCTCAGTGGTTCTGTGCCTGTCTTGCAAGCGCAAGGACCCGGCTTCGATCCCGGGTAACCACACACCATACTGGGCATGGAGACTTACGCCCAGCAACAACCAGTACCACACACCACAGTGCCGGGCGTGGGGGCTCACGCCTAATCCCAGCACTTGGGAGGCAGAGGCAGGAGGATTGCTGTGATGTGAGTTGGAGGCTGAGCTCAGGGTCAACCTGAACCACAAAGCGAGACCCTGTCTCAAAAAACCTAAAAAAAAAAAAAAAAAAAAATACACATTGGCCAGAGTAGGCGAGAAATGACCTTGCATTTTACTTCTTCAGGAGCAGAATTGTGGGACAAATTCTTAGTACTAGAGCTGCAATTGGCCTAGATCATAAATATCTTAGGGAATGGGACCTACACAGTGTCCCAACCACTCCAGTTGACTAATGAGATTAAAAAATGGCCATCATTTATTTGTCAAGGAATGTATGTGGACATGTTCCAAGATTTTAACATAAAAACGGCTATACAGGTTGTCACTTTCTGTCAGTGTAGGGCATCAGTTCTTTTTTCCATGCAGTGTCATGTGGGAACTGAAATAATCCTTTTCCCGTGATTTATTTTTAATCTTACAATCTTCAAATAAGTAACATACATTTTGCCTTAGTAGCTCAAATGCACTAATATATTAGTATACAGCTTATCCTGCTGATGAGCTACTAGAGCTACTGGGTAAGGGGCAAGTGGAATAAATCTGGCCTGGCAGATAAAAACCTTTTAAATTCCATATAGAGTATACATACGTAAAATATGTATATTTTATATATATATATATAAATTAATACTTTTTTTTTTTTTTTTTTAGGTTTTTTTTGAGACAGGGTCTCGCTTTTTTGTGGTTCAGGCTGGCCCTGAGCTCAGCCTCAAACTCACATCACAATCCTCCTGCCTCTGCCTCCCGAGTGCTGGGATTACAGGCGTGAGCCACCACGCCCGGCACTGTGGTATGTGGTACTGGTTGCTGCTGGGTGTGAGTCTCCATGCCCAGTATGGTATGTGGTTACCGGGGAATCGAACCCGGGCCCTTGCGC
>PVIR01016873.1:0-35841 GCA_004026965.1 Petromus typicus
GGGCCGGGGAGTTAGCTCAGTGGTTCCGGCGCCTGTCTTGCAAGCGCAAGGGCCCAGGTTCGATTCCCCGGTAACCACATAACAATACTGGGTGTGGAGACCCACACCCAGCAGCAACCAGTACCACATACCACAGTGCTGGGCGTGGTGGCTCACGCCTGTAATCCCAGCACTTGGGAGGCAGAGGCAGGAGGATTGTGATGTGAATTGGAGGCTGAGCTCAGGGCCAGCCTGAACCACAAAGCGAGACCCTGTCTCAAAAAACCTAAAAAAAAAAATATATTACTGTGATATTCTAATAGAGATGTTCTATTCTCCTTATTCTTCCTCATTTACTCACTGGAATTCCTCTGGAAAGAAGAGAGGTTCCTTTTCTCCATTTAGTGAATTGTTTATAACAGTATGAACTAAGGGTTATCAATTTTATTTTATGGAGTTATAATCTAATACTACTATTTATCTTATTGGTCAACTCTTCTAGTTTTGGCCACTCTACTCTCCCCAGAATGTCCATTATTTCTTTTTTTTTTTTTTTTGAGACAGGTTCTCGCTTTTGTAGTTTAGGCTGGCCCTGAGCTCAGACTCAAACTCACATCACAGCAATCCTCCTGCCTCTGCCTCCCCAAGTGCTGGGATTACAGGCGTGAGCCACCACGCCCGGCACTGTGGTATGTGGTAGTGGTTGCTGCTGGGCATGAGTCTCCACTCCCAGTATTGTATATGGTTACCGGGGAATCGAACCTGGGCCCTTGCGCTTGCAAGACAGGTGCCAAAACCACCGAGCTAACTCCGTGGCCCATGTCCATTATTTCTTGAGCACTTCTTTACTTTCTAGGACCGTAACACATTCCAGGCTGATCTTGCATTTTCCTGCTCAGCCAATTCTTCAGAGACCAAAGGATCACATTTTGACTCAAGTCGTGCAGCCATGCACAAGTTAATTTTTTCTAAGTCTTAGTTTCCTTACTTAGAAACAAAGGGGATATCTACGTATAGTGTTGTCATGGAAATAAAATAAATAATCAAAGTATAATAGGGTAATATTTAAAAATTTTAATTGGCCTTTCTTCTTTGCCTTATTAATGGTAGAATTTGCTCCCAATCTGCCCTCAGCTGCCTGATTGTATGCAGCAAGACTGTCCTGAGACACGTTTCCCAAAATCTCTTATCTTTTCTCATCTTAATCCTCATTGCCTCTCATAAGCTTCAAAAGGCTTCTGGAAGTGATATTATCAACTGTAATTCTCTTATGCACCTGATCTCCAGCAAAATAAGGGTTAAATTCTTCGTGATAACTTCAGCACAGAACTGCCAACTCTCTTAAGTTCAGCTCAGCAATCAAACTGCATAACCTAATAGAGCCCCTGGTGCTACGGGAAACACAAGACACTGATTTATATTTTAATATCAGTAATTTCCACAAGAGCAACATTTGAGTGTCATTTTACAATTTCTGTCAAATGCCGGCTCAGTTTTTCTTAATTTTGTTTATTGTGTCTGAATTTGCAACCTCATCGGCAATGCAGATTCTCAGCTCCCAGGAGAGAACATCTCCATCTTTCTCTGGAATGAGAGGGATGGGGGCACAAATGGCCCTATACAATAATTGAAAATAGAAATAAAGCACTGTTTTTAAGAAATGGTTATGAAATACTTAAAAAAAAAAAAAAGAGAGAGAGAGGCAGCCATGAACAAATTTTGCAAAAATAACAAACAAAAGGAGCATGCAGGATCCAGACTGGTATCTTTCCTTCCAGCAGCAAGAACTGTTTGTATGCTGCAAAACTGAGAAAAGGGACTGGTACAGGAGCTGCTTGGCCAAGTTGACTTCAGATCATTGCTACAGCCATTAGCACTACATCGGGTGGTAAAGTGCTTTGGGATCCTTAAGGATCAAAGGTATATGCTACACACAAGCCGGATGTTGCCATTAGAAAGAAGGGGACTGGTTTTCTCCTGTGTTCTTTTAATGTCTAATAAAAGAACAAGGCTGGTACCAAACTACATCTCCTTGCTGGTGTGCTTTAAGTGTGGGAGTGTTTCTTGTGGCTGCCGGCTGCAGATGCCCACCCTTGCAAGCCTTGTGCCATCCCCTCATTCCCTGCAGGCCAGCAGCTTCAGTTACTGTATTGGTCCTATAAAAGCTCAAGGTAATGCTCTGCTTTGAGGACTGATACTTAGCATTGGCTGGACAGGATGTCTCCCTTGGTTATTGCAGAAAGCCAGCCAGGAGTCAGAAGTAAGGCACTGCTAATACTCGGGGCCCTTCCCAAACAGAAGTGTTGGTAGTCTCCATAAACTTTCTCTGATCGAGAGCCCAGCTCCAGTAGGTCATCTGGAATCCAAAGCCACTTGTTTTGCTTCTGGTTGGTGTTAAGACCTCAAGCATTTCACCACCACCCTTCAGTTTCACACACACTAAATCCAACATCATGTCTCATCGCCAAACCTCTGGCAGGAGCTGTGTTGAGTTTCTCAGTGGAGCTATCGACCACATTGACTGAAGCCGCAGCAACGTGTTTCTCCCCATCCAAAAGGGTAAAAATAACAGGAACAAGTTGTCGGAAATGAAATTTCAATTCATCCACGCCCTTTCTACACTTCTGCTGCGACTCCCAAGCAGGGATCGATAGTGTTTAGACAGCCAAGGAGATTTTTTCCCCTCTTAAAGCACCAGATCAATAGTAAAAAAAAAAAAAAAAAAAAAAAAAAATCCTCCAGCCCTCTGTATGTGTTGTAGTAAATGTGAACAAATCAGAGGCCTTTGGCTAAACGGATTGACTGAAGGCGGCAGCAGTCCGGTGCTTTGTAACTAAGGGTGCATCAACAGCACAAGGGGCGACCAGCGAGGAAACCCCAGTGCTCCCAGGGTTCTGATAACAAGGAGGCTTCAAAGGGAATTTCTGTCCCAAAAATGAATGGAAGGAATGAAAGACTCCTGCGCAGTGCAAGGCTTGGACACGACTTTTTTAAGAATTAGGAATGATCTACGAGAATTGCTGATCACCATGGAAATGTGCTATACTGGAAGCTAGCTTGGACTGTGGAGCACTCCATGCTTCCTCTCCATTTTGTCTTTTGCGTGTTTATGTTTTTACTGAAAGTTCTTAGCTATCTCGTTTGCTCAGTGCTTCAAGTTTTCTTCCCATAAGTCTGCCTACCTTTTCCTGGGCAGATTCCGAAGCCTGTACTTCCTGGTTCCCTGTCACTTCTCTGCTTCACCTCCTTTCTTCCTTTTCTACCACGGATGGTATTGGAGGCCTGTTTTCTTTCCTCCTGTTAATCCCATTATTCATGTGAGGGAGAAATTAGGTCAAAGCTCAATTCTGATTTTCCTCAAATGATTTACCCATGAGCATCTTTCTCTTCCTGTTATGAAAATATCTATATTTTATTGCATCCTCCTTTCCACCAGAGATAAATAATATAGTGCGCAGATATGAACATTAGTTAGGCTGGTTTCCTTATTTGGTCTTTTTGCTTCAGAAATTGGTGAACCAGTGGATGATAGCCCTAATTATGCAATGAGAAACTGACAACTTCTGAGGCAGACTGTCATAAAGCAAACCTCTAATTTCACTTAGAAGAGCCACCACAGAGACTCACACGTATCTGGTACTCCTTTGAGGGATTAAACATTCTTCAAGTTTCAAAACCTGAAAGTGAACTATGATGAACACATGAACACCAGCCTTCATTATAAAAGGCATTATTCTTAGCAATGATGATCATGCTAACTTCTGTAACAAATTAGGATTACATATGAAATAAAGCACTAGCTATGTCTAGCATAGACTCATGCAAAAAGCGAGGATGGGAACACACCAGGTTTGATAATATAACCACTTATATTGGGCTTAAATACATTTTTTTTTTTTTTGAGACAGGGTCTCACTTTGTAGTTGAGGCTGGCCCTGAGCTCAGTCTCAAACTCACATCACAGCAATCCTCCTGCCTCTGCCTCCCGAGTGCTGGGATTACAGGCGTGAGCCACCATGCCCAGCCCTGTGGTATGTGGTACTGGTTGCTGCTGGGCGTGAGTCTCCAAGCCCAGTATTGTATGTGGTTACTGGAGATCGAACCTGGGCCCTTGCGCTTGCAAGACAGGCGCTGGAACCACTGAGCTAGATCCCCGGCCCTTAAATACATGTTTATAATAAGTAAAATAAACAATTTTTGTCACTTGTGCTATAGACAAACGCTTATTTTAGAGTCACTTTCTGCCTTGTGTGAGCCCCACTTCCAGACAAGACCTGTTCTCTCTCTCTTATTTTTTGAGGTACTGAGAGGAAACATGGGCCCTGTGCTTGCAAGGCAGGCTGGTACCCCTTGAGCCAAACCCTGGCCTCTCCGTTCTTGTAGTCACTGGTATATCTCTAAAATATGCCAGGAGAAGAGATACATACCTCTACCATTTCCAAAGTCTGGAGGTTAGGTGATAGCAGGAAATCTCTCTCCTTTTTAAATTTTTATCAATACATGTTTGTAGTACAGAATGATTGTATTCATCATGAGGAATCGATATATGTAAATAACACATCTTAACTCCTTCTGTCTTCTTCTCTTCCCTTCCTTTACCCTCCCTCCACCTCTTGCTTCCTTTCCTATTTGCAAAAGATCTATCTGCCTGTTTCCTATTATCCACCTACGTTTATATTTATACTGTGGGTTTCTCATATAAGAGAAACCAAGTGATATTTAAGCTGTGTGTCTGATTTATTTCACTTTACTTTATGGTCTCAAGGTGCATCTGTTTCCCTACAAAGGATTCAAATGTATCCCTCTTTAGAGCAGAGTAATACTCTAGTATTTATAAATACTGCATTTTCCTTATCCATTCATCTATTGATGGTTATATGAAATATCTAGATAGCTGTTTTCAAAGATGGAAAATGAGAAACAAGAACTATAAATATTATTCAGTAATTCCTAAGTGCTTGAGAACCTAGTATAAATTAAGTGAAGCAGAAATGTGAGGACATAATTGGTAGCCTCTCCCTCTCTGATGGTCTTTCTTGTTAGCATTTTGAAAGTTTAAATGTAGTCATGTGGTTCCAAGATGAAAAGGCATTGAGCTCATGCCCATCGCCCCTCACATACGCTGTCTCCACCCCCTCCTCCGTAGACCTCTGCATTCTTGCACTTCAGCTTCTGGTTTGTTTGGCCAATAGAGAACAACTGCAGGAGATCAGAGGGTTGATGGATGTGCAGATTTTTGCATGTTTGCTGGTGGCACCTGCCTTAGCAGGTCCTTTCGAGTAACTGAAATTTGTCTTTCAGGGTGTTCTCCATGCAGCTTCTCTTGTGCATTTCAACTCTGCTCCCTGTGCTGGCCCCCGAGGCCTGGAGTGAGTACTGCATGGTACTTTGTGGCTTCCTCACATCATACCCACACGTTTGTAAGAAAATCCATAAATTACTTGAGCATGCCATCTAGTTCCTGCTGAGATCCTGATTAGTAAGGTAAATGGTAGAAAGGTTCATTAGCAATTATGTTCATTTCCTAGGGATACTGTAACACAATACCACAAATTAGGTGGCTCAAAACAGTAGACACAGATTGTCTCACAGCTCAGGTAGCTAGAAGTCAGATCACGTATCAGCAGGGTGGGTTCCATTGGAGAGCTGTGATGCAGAGCGTGTTCCATTCCTCTACCTGGAGGTGGTTTGGTGGTAATATTTGGTATTTCTTGGTATATGCCCATCATTGCTATTTTTGTCTTCATCTTCACACAATATTCTCCATGTGTACAAGTTTGTCTCTGAGTTTCTCTTTTAGGAGGACACGAGCCATAGAGTTAGGGTCCACTCCACTCCAATATGACCTACTCTTAACTATTGCTGCAACAACCCCATTTTCAAATAAGGTCATATTCTCCGGTACTGGGGGTTAGGACTTCAACATATGAATCTTGAGGAGACAAATATTTAACATCAGTGAACTATGCTCAAGTATTAGCTACTCTAAAATAAATCCAGCCAGGGGTGGTGGCTTCCATCTGTAATTCTGGAGCCCTGGAAGATCATGGAGGGACTGCAAAAGCAAGGCTAGGCAATCTAGTGACTTAGACCTTGTCTTGAAATAACAACTATGACAAAAACATGTAAGAATGGCTGTGGATGCAGTTCAGTGTGAAGACCTGAGTTTAATCCACAGTACAAAAAAAAAAAAAAAAAAAAAGGCTCCTGACCTCTATCTGCTGTCTGCTTTCTCACTCCCTTACCTCTCACAATGTCTTCGTGAATGACTACTTTGTATCTGTTGTCTCTTGATATTTGCTTCACCAACCTCCATCTGGCTCCAGCAACTTTGATGGCTGAAAGTCAAACTTTTGTCATCAGATCCAATCAGCATTTTTTGATCTTTATTGTACTTGAAAACTTTGTGTCAGTGGCTACTTCTAGAATCACCAGAAACACTTCCTTTAACCAACACTCTCTGCCCTTGGTTTCTGGGGCCCTCTTCCGGTTTTCCTCCTGCTGTGTGGACTGCCCTTTGCTTATTCTGACAAGTACTTCTGCTGCCCATTCCTGATTTTCCCCAAGGTTCTCTCTTGCATTCTCTTCCTTCTCCTTTTTCTACATCCTTTCTGGTCCATTCCTCCTACTGTCATGATATCAGTTACCACTCATATGAGAATTGCTCCAAAAAAATCTCCACCATAGCTCTGCTTTTTTTTTTTTTTTGGACAGGGTCTCGCTTTGTGGTTCAGGCTGGCCCTGAGCTCAGCCTCCAACTCACATCACAGCAATCCTTCTGCTTCTGCCTCCTGAGTGTTGGGATTACGGGCGTGAGCCACCACGCCCGGCACTGTGGTATGTGGTACTGATTGCTGCTCCTGGGCATGACTCTCCACACCTAGTATTGTATGTGGTTACTGGGGATCGATCCTGGGTCCTCACACTTGAAAGGCAGGAACCGGAACCACTGAACTAAATCACCAGTCCCCCATCATAGCTCTTCTATTGGAGCTCTGGATAGATAGATCTCTATTCACAGCTGCCTTCTAGACAGTTATATTTAATTGTTTCACAGATCGCTGCAATTCAGCATTTTGAAAAGTGAACTTGCAATAAACTACTCCTATTGGAGATGGTGGCACATGTCTGTAATCCTAGGGCTTTGAGAGCTTGTAGGAGGAGGAGGATCATCATGAGTTTGAGGCCAGCTTGAGCTACTTAGTAAATATAGGACCAGCCTGAAAAACAGTGAGATGCTATCTCAAAAACAAAATAAAACAAAATAAAACAAAACAAAAAAACTTCTACTCCAGACCTGCTTTTCCTCCTTTGTAACCTATTTGATTTATCTAACAAACATGTATAAATGTACTGTGCATCAGGCACTATCCTAACACTTCACTATTAACTCACATAGTGTGCATGAGAAATCTATGACGTAGGTGCTGTGGTTACTGTCATTACTGATGGGAACCCTGACACACAGGTAGTAAATGATGAAACAGTGACTAAAACTCACTGGACAGCTAAGCCTGTGAGGTGGTCTCATGACCTCTTCTGTCTGCTGCCTCCTTGAAAGGAACCACCACCTACTCTGTTCGAGCCAGAAATCCAAACATCATCTTGATTCTCTTCCTCTTTCTTCCATTCCCCTCCCCTCGCCTCTCCTTTCCTCTTTTCATGTCCTCTCCTGTCTTCTCATTTCCCCTCCTTTTCCTCTCTCTCTTCTTTTCCCTTCCTTTCCTTTCTCCTCTCATTCCTATCTGCCTGTCTCCCCCTTTCTTTCTCCCCCTCCACTCCCAGTCCCCTCAGCTCTACTTGCCAGGTCTTGGCAATTGTACCTTACAAATAAATCAGTCAGTGGCTTTCTTTTCATCATCTTTAGTGCCACACCCATTTTCCAGTAAACAGAGGCATGACTATGTCATTTTGCTTGCTGAAAACCTTTCATTAATTCTCTGTTTTTCTCATGGCAAAATTTAGGTAAAAGGGCTTAGAAGGCTTTTCTTGATCTGGGTTCTGTTTTCTGACCCTCAGCGCTGCCTTTCCATATTCCCCTTGATAGCTCTATTGAATGGTGTCCAGTTTCTCTGACACACTGCCTCTTGGCCTTTGGGCTAAGGTAAAGGGTAGTATTTGCTCTATCAGTTCTCAGACATATATATTCCTAGTCACTGATTCATGCTGTTTGCACTACATTCATGGTCACATTTCTTTCTTCTTCTCATCTTTGGGCTAACGCCAGTGGGTCTCTCAGGACTCACAGTAAATATAATTTCCTCTACAAGATATTCTCTGTTTCCTCAAGCCTGGATTCTTCCTCTTGCATGTGCAAGGATCCTTGAATCTGACGAACAAGTATTTTTCACATTACATTATAGTTGTGGGTGTATATGTCTATATTCCCTGGAGACTGTAGATACTGTAGATTAAGGGACTATTGTTGTTGTTTACCATCTTATCTTAAATGAGAATACACATACCTGGCATGTAGCAGCTGACTGATCAATCATATTTACTGAAGGAATAAGGAACCAATGAACTAATTTATAGTAGGAAAGCATTGTCAAGGGAGCTGGAATATTGTTAGTCCATATGGCCCACATTACTCTTTATAGGCCAACATGAGAAAACAAAGGAATTTTTGGGTGACATTCAGAGGTAAACAGCCCTTAAATAATCCAATATTAAATACCAGCAGGCTAGGTTGGGATCATGTGACCATCTCAGTTATCAAAGGTCTGTCCAGTGGTCCTGATACTCTTACTTTGTTGGGCAAGGTTCTCTCTCCTGGACATCACTAGTAAGAATCACCATTTCCTCTGTGACTCTCTTTTCTCTTCTCTATGCATCATGAGGTTGATAAACTCTATTTTTTATATAGTCTATTATGGTCCAGTTGGACTTTGCAGCTATAAGAGTTATTTTGTCTTTCCAGAATGACTCTGTATGGATAGCTTTTCCGGAAAATTTTTTTCTCTTATTTTTAAGTTCTAGGAGAAGCCCCCTGTAGTCCACCTTAAAGTTGCAGGGTCTCAAAGGACCATTGCTATTTAAGGTACAGTGGTCGTAAATTATGAAAGATTGTATGGGAAAGTTTCATTTGACTTTGCCTTTGATTCTGATACATAAAGATGAACTGTGTTCTAGGATATGGAAGAGAAATAAAAACTTCCAATTGGAGCTAGAAAAGTAGGAGAAGCATGGTTGTGGAAAGCTTTAGATACTAAGATCTGGAATCTAGAATTTGTGTAGAGGCAACAGGAAACCCTGGAATGCTTTTTAATTTGAGAGTGACACTTCAAAAATTGCTTCATTCAGATTAGCTTGATCTCTGTGTAGAGGAGTCAGAGTAGACATAAGGAGGAAGAAAAGGCCTAGAAGGCTAGAAAGGATTTAAGACATGACTATTCTCAAGTAAAAATAGTCAGTTCAGCAGAATAATAGGTTAGAAATCTATTTTTTTAATTTGTCCCTACAAGATAACATTCAAACACATAAATACAACCTATGAAAATTTGTTAAGTACCAATTAAAAGCAAATAAAGAACTTGGTTTCTGAAGAAATATTTACTAAATGAAGTCTGTTGATGGATAAGATTTAAAATAATATATTTTTACAATGCTGTATTTCTGAATGGTTCATTTTCTTCAGTTAGTAGAGATTAGATCTGTTACAATGGGTTCTAAGAACTGTTTGCATTCAACTGATGGAGCTAAAGTAGTGTGAAGTTCTAGTCCAATAGTCAGGAGTTGGAAAGCTCTGTGTTCTAAGCAATTCCTATTGTTCTAGGATCCACCTTGTACCCTGCAGGATCGTATGCTAATATTTTGATGGTAGCCCTACAGGGTCAAGGTGAGATAAAGATAAGGTTGATTTTTAAGGGATAGGTGAGTAGACTGCTCATATCAGCCAGTTTATATTCTGAAATCTTTTTCCTTGTAGCTATTTTTTAATGATCACATTGTGGAAAGGAAGGGAGAGTGAGGTGGTTACATATGGGTGCTGCTATTGTTATGTTGGAAAATACTTTTTGATGAACAGTCATTTCCTTCCACTGCCGGAGGGTGTTGATAATGAGCAAATTACCTTTTACTCCCTCTGGTATGGATGTGAAATTGGCTGTTAATAGAGTTGCTAATGCTACCAGGTTAGCATGTGATTGTTCTATTTTAAGCCAATTTAAGTTATATTTGGGGAGTAGCCAATCAGACATTTCTCTAAGAACATGGGCCCAACTATGGCATTTAATACTAAGAAAGCTGCCTACCCCACAGATGTGGCTGTGAGGGGAAAGTGCTGATTGTGCTGTCGTTAACATGAACTATTTTAATATAATATCATTTTTCTTTTGCACGTACAAGAATGGTCTCATTAGGCATACACCGAGTGTTTTCACCATAGGACAGGACACACCTCAAGCCCCAATGATACAGAAGGCCATCAGCCAGTAAGATACTTTGTTTAGTCAAACAATGGGTTAATCTTGGTCATTTCATTACTGCTTATTATGCAGTGAAAGCTTACTAGAAAATGAAGTGTTTAGAGATTAGTTCAAAGGAGCAAAAGAAGTGAGAAATTTTAGCAAGTTATATGCTCAATTGGGCTAATTAAAGGTACATATGCATTAATAGGTTATGGGAACATCTCTGATTTCTAAAGATGCTTGCGGGGGGTGTGTGATATATTCTAATCATATATGGCAAGGGAGCCCCTTGAGGGCAAAGAATACAGCTTTTCTCTCTTCCACGCTCCCTTGCCCTCCCCCTTAAAGAATCTACTGCCACCTGGCACCTGGTGGGTGAATTGAGTACATTACTTGGGAACATGTCTTGGTTAAATAGGATATTCTTGAACAAAGAACTGTTGATTTGTGGTTTTCATGTTTTATTGGCTTTTCATGTTTTAAATATAAAGCTCATTAACTACACACAGAGAAGGAAACAGGTATGAGGGATGGAAAATAAAACTCAGCTGATGTGATACAGAAAGGTGCAGTGCGTGCATTCTGGTTTGGATTAATTGGGTTTGGCACAGTTAGGGCTCCTGTCACCTGATCAGTTTACGGAGCTGAAGACCTTGGGAATGGAAGGTGCAGTTGCCTGACAGTGCCCCAACCACACCCCTGCCGACATAGCTCCCAAGGAAATTTTAAGTACACAATCCCTAATTTGCCACAGAAATCCAAGCCCTGGAATTTCCCATTCATTAAACATACATTTGCCAAGAGCTCCTTTGTGTCAGACTGGGATACAGAGGTGAATGGAACAGGGTCCCTGAACAAGGAGGCACAAAGGGTACCAGGAAAACACTTAGGGAAACAGAGTATAGATGGCGGCAAATGGGCTAGGAAGAGGTGATTAAAAGCTTGGACATTCAGCAAATACTTTTAGTGTTGATCTTCTGTTTTTGTCAAACTAATGCACACAGTACATGTAGTGGGGCAGGTACCACTGCAGGAACTTTTCAACTATTAACTCATGAATTCTCTGAACAGATTCCAGAGGGAAGACTTCTATTAGCTTCATTCTGTAGTTCATTTTGTATGGAGAGGTTAACTAACTTGTCCCAGGTCACACAGCACGTTGATGCAGAGCCTGGATTCGGACCCACCCACTGTCTCTAGAGTCCACAGCCTCAGCCACTGTGTGCTGCTGTCCCTTTGGGCCAGTCCCAGGGAGATGTGTGGAATTCAGGAAGATGGAGGAAAGGTGAACAAGTGAGATGAAAATACAGAGGACAGAGTTCAAGGAGCAGACAAGCTTGTCCGAGGGCACTGATGAGTAACCGTGGAGCCTACAGAGAAGCCAGAGCAGCAGCAATGCAAGAGGAGGTGCATCTGATGTGTGAGTGCAGAAAATGGGCAAAGGGGCCACGCAGGAGCCCAGGGATGGACAATCAGAGAGAGGCCTCTCCAGAGGGCGAAGGTGGGGGATGGTGAGTAGCCTACAAGTCAGCTGCTGCAGATCGAGAAAGAAGGGGAAAACCGGCGGGACATTTGGAAGGTTAGGATGCCACTGCTGACCCAGTGACAGTGACAGAGGAACCAAGGACTGGGTGACACTGTTGTGGATGAAGTTTTTTGGAGGGAACAAAGGAGACAGAGACAGGGCAGCAAAAAAGAGGGAGTGAAAAAGAATGGAAGGCAAGATAGAGAGCCTAGCTGAGGCTCAGAGGGAGGTGGGAACAGAGCGTGAGAGACCAGGAGGGAGACTGGGTGGGCGAGGCCAGCACAGTGGAGGTTTGGAATTTGCTGGCGGACCCCTGGCCTGATAATTTCTGGTGCACAATACAATTATTTCTTTCAGGTGGTGCAGCATAACACAATGTTTTCTATGCTGATATGATATAGGGCCTTCGCAAGATGCCTGGACTAAGAGGACTTTGAGGGCAGTCTGGTGCATCCCAATAGAGTACCAGGTGGCAAAAGCAAATTCTTGGTGTGTTTGTTGAATAAATGGGTCTTATTTACATTTTTATTGTGAATATTATAAAAAAGAACATGGCACTGATTTTAAACCACTCAGAAATACAGTCATAAAAACAAAAATTTTATGGCCTGCAAGTCATTTTAGGAAATGTTGCAAATACATATATCTATCCTGCCTGAGGCCGTGAGGTAATAGGACCATTATGGGATTTCTCATTGGGTCATCAGAAAAGTTTCTGCCCTCATATTCTTTCTACTTCATGGGCAGATTCTGTATTTTATTAAAGGTAGAAAAAAGTAAATAGCTTCTGAGGTACAGAGTATAGTTAAAGGTGTTAAGAAAATGTAAAACAATTTTACAAGTGTCTTGACTACTAATTTGGATAAATGTTTATTCACAAAATGTTCCAGCATTATCTTCCTTCTCCCAGAAAGGTCAGGCACATGCCACTAAAAATACATTTAGTACATTTGAGAATATTTCTCAAGTGATTTATTGGGGGTAATGTATGGACTATTTAAATATATCTCATACTTCCAGTAATGCCACAACCTCATTAGAAGCGACTTGGCTCATTGCTTAAGCAAAATGATTTAGCTATTTAGGACTTCTCCTTTAAAAATAGGTTATTTTGCTCTAATAGTTTACCAGAATTGGGGATCTATTTTTAAAAAGAGCTTGAGAATGGGCAAGGTCACAGCCATGAGCCTTGGGGAGTTCCTTTAGATGTTGTGCCTGTTTTAAGTTCTGGCTCATTTCTCTCCTTTCCTGGTGCTCTAGAGGGGAGGAATTCTCCCTCTGAAGGATGAGGACACGGCCACTTCTCTGGGGGGTTGTGGTACCTCTGGAGAGGTCTGTACTGCATACTCCATGGCAGACACCCAGCCAGTAAAGCACTGGGCCTGGTGTTAGCAGTGAAGAACTGCTTATGCTCTCTGGAGAAATTTAGAACACCACCTGACATACTAGAAAATGAAATTTGCTGACTACTGAGTGTGCAGTACATAACCCCTTATCTGTAGCTGGTATTCAGGTGCATATAACATATATGTAAGTTACAAAGTAGAACAACAAAATGAACATGTGAGTCTTCTGGGAGCTGAAACACTGCCCACATGACGGTCCCCGTGTCCCACTTACATTCTCCTCATCCCTGCCTCTCCCTTCAGACATACCTGCCATCCTGAATTTCTGTTACTTATTTGATTAAGAAACTTTTTATTGCATTTATATGTATCTCTCTAAGGGGGGGGAGATAAGAAAGACACATGCAAGCATGCACACCCACAAGTGCACACATACACACACATACCTTGCATGCGTGTGCAATTCTACCAATAGATTAAGCCAAGTACAGTAAGTACATGATTTTCCTCACGTGTTTTGTTCTATCTTATGATCCAAATTCAACTATTATAGGATGTTAAAATGTTTCTGTATTAAAAGATTAAACAATTTATTAAATCTAGTTGGTGTGCATAAGAAGAGAATGGCAGTTTCTTTTATTATTTGTTGAGTGGTTAATTGCTTTCTTTCTTGAAAGTAATTCAGCAACATGGAACAAAAGTTCTAAAAAAGTACAATTGGTTCAGCAATTCCCCTAGCAGGATTTTATTCTAAGGGAAGAATAGAATAAGAATGCAAAGATATTTGTTTAAGGATGTTAACTGTACACTCTCTGAAAATAGCAAAAAGGTAAAGGAGAAATAATTTGAATATTCAAAAGTTTTTTGTTAAGTAACTACATAGTATTTTAAAGTGAAAGGATGTGCATATTATAGAGTAGGGGGGAAAAAAAAGCACAATTGTTACACAAAGGAATTAAAGGATTCGCATCATAGAGACAGATGTGTACCAATGTTTATAGCAGTTCAGTTTGTGATTGCTAAATCTTGGAAACAACCCAAATGTCTATCAACTGGAGTCAGGATAAAGAAGATGTGGTTCTTCTATAGAATGAAGTATTACTCTGCCATTAAAAATGATAAGATTGAGTCATTCATACTCAAATGGATATATCTCGAGGACATCCTCATAAGTGAAATAAATAGGTTACAGCTGTGTAAATATTGTATCTTTTCTCTGGTATGAGAAAATGAAGTTGTAACTGAGTTGTAGTATATATAATTGATATTGTGAAATAGAAAATATTTAAAAGGGAAGAGCATGTAGGGGTAAATAATGAAGGGGGAAAGAATGTGATAGCAATAAAGGAAAAAGGAAACAAAGCTTATGTATATAGTGGTGGGGGTTGCAGGGCGGGGAGAAAGGGAAAAATGAGAATCAAGTCCTGTCATATTCTGGTACAAGCTCTCAATGTTGAATGCGATGATGATGTGTATTCATAATGTACCAACAAAGACTTGAATTTAAAAAAAGCACAATTGTGTAAAGCGCATTTTTAGGACCATCCAAGTTTTATAAAAATAATTCCATATTTACATTTGTGGCAAAATTTACGGATGTTAATACTCTGAATTCTATAGGTAGTGGCGAGATTCTAGATGATTCTGGTGATCACTGATTACCTGTGTTTTTGTTTTTCTGCAACATGAATATGTTTTGTTTATTCTGATACCATAAAGAATAACTTGTTGCAGTCCATTTATTTTGGTGCTTCTTTTGAGACAGGGTCTCGCTTTGTAGTTCAGACTGGCCCTGAGCTCAGCCTCCAACTCACATCACAGCAATCCTCCTGCCTCTGCCTCCCAAGTGCTGGGATTACAGGCATGAGCCACCACACCTGGCACTGTGGTATGTGGTACTGTTGTTGCTGGGGTGAGTCTCCACGCCCAGTATTGTATGTGGTTACCGGGGATCAAACCCGGGTCCTTGCACTTGCAAGGCGCCGGAACCACTGAGCTAAATCCCCAGCCTACAGTCCATTTATTAAATAGAAAGCTGGGACATTTTTTGATACTGCTTATACTTCATTATCCATCTGTAGATTATCCTTGGAAAATTTAACATTAAAGATTGACACTTACTCTGAAGACTTTTTTTCCCTTTCTGTGCTTTCTAGGATATAAGTTGATTTTTATATGAGCCTTAACACCAGAAATATCATGAAATAACTACCAAATACATTCTGTTGAGCAAAAAGCCAAGTATCTGTATTAGCCTTGATCATATTCTGTGTGCCCCAGATCCAACCTATCAGCATGGAGCTTTAATACCATCACTAGCTACCGCTCCATTTCCCTGTGTTTTCCTCCAGGTGATTTAGTATTTGTAATTCTACTTGTCATTACAGCATCCCCACGAGGTGGAGGGTGAGCACAGATAGTGGCAGGTATAGTAATTACCAAGGCCATTTTTTTATTTGGTAAAAAACTGGTCAAATATTTTCGTTTTATAGTCCCTGGTCTCTTGGAGCTTTTGAAAATAATGGCCAGCAGTTCAGCAAGTTCATTAACTAATTCCCTTAAGGTTAGGGAATGTACATTATCTGGACCTGCTGCTTTACATATTATGCCATGCTTTCAAGTATTCCCTTACCTGGTTTATTTCAATGTCTATATTTAAAGGTCTTCATTACTTCCTAATTATCTATGCTCCCTTTCTTTATTTTTCTTGTTAAAGACCAATTTAAAAGAGCAGCTCGGTGTCTCTGCCACTCAGAGTCATCATTAATTTCACTCCCCCTCTCATCTATTAGTTCAGGACGTTAGAGCCCAGGCTCCCTCCTCCCTGGCCCGGCTGCTTCGCCTCTCACCTTCTTGGCAATATTAACTCATTCTGCTTTATCATCTGCTCTTATGTTTCTTTCCTCGACAGAGCCTTAGAAAGAGTTGGTACATTCACTTTTCCTTCTCCTTTTTCCCTCTTCCTCATCCTTTATTTCCCCTGTGGGCCTTCTCCCACCCTTAGATCTTTTCAAGGTTCTTTGTCAAGCGGCTGCTTGCATTTTTCATTCAAGGCATCCTGGGCCTTTGTGGCTTAACTGTGATTTGAAAACTTTGTGCCCTTGCCTGTAGTGCTATCTGAGTCTCTTAATTCACCCAAATTGGATTTCTGAAAATCCTTGAACTTGCGCAAGTTTCTTAATGTTTTCAAATACAGAGACCAGGTCATATCACCTGGGCAGAGGCATCTCGTGGTCAATAGGATCAAAGACTATTTATGGGAGACAGAAAAATGGGTAGAGATGTGAGGTCACCGTTCATGCCTTGGGCAGGATATAGATATTTTCAGACCCAGATGTATCCTCGACAAAGAAGCATGAGTAACACTGGTGTTTTAGGTTGTTGACATCGAACTTGGTTTTTTGAGCAGGGAACACAAAGTGAAAGGCAGGCAGCTTGCTATTTAGAAAGGAGAGATTAGTAAATGCTACTTAGGAGTTCTTCCTAGTTTATATTAGTTAATGTAATGAAAAAACAGGTGCTTAGTTTTCACTCATTAATTTAGATGCAGCAGTCCACAGTGTTCCTCCTGACGTGCGTGGCCAGTGGGACGTTCGGTAAATGTGTGCCCTCACGTCTGTGGCAGCCATGGAGGTGGGCTGCTCAGCTCCTCCTCCAGACAGCACCCACCACAAAGGATGCGCTTAGCAGACAGACTCGAGCTGCAGCTCCGCTGCAGTTAGAGACTCTTCCTCCTGCATCGGCCTTCTTCTCCTTTCTCCTTTCGGAGATCTCAGACCTGTGTGCACAGTGAAAGCTCTCCCTTGCTACCCTGACTCCTCTCTGCTTTATCTTTCATTAAATCTTGTACTGATAATACCCGTCTTCTTGGTATCTGCATCATAGAGGACATGAACCAACACAAGAACCCAGCCTCCTTTTAACCTTGCTAACCTCACCTTCCTCCCTATCCTTCGACTTGGCATGGGCTCAGCCATCCACTCTTTCACGTTACTTTATGGAAAGCTCACATGCTGTATTGTCACAGAATGCATTCCAAGTTAAATGAAAATGGAATTAAGGTCACCTCTAGTTTGGGATTACATATACTATGGCTCTAACTCATTAATAGGGATAAGTGATCTTGTTACAGTTTGATCATATTGGACAGTTCCTAGGAAAAGAGCTTGTACTTAAACTGCTGCATCACTAGGTGATGCTGCTGCCCCACACAAAGGCGGCAGTCTGAGCTGGGCTTGGCCAGAGCCTTGCTGGGCTGGGGGGTCCTGCCTTTCTGTGGCTGGAGAAGGCCTATGGGTCCATAATCCACTCTAGAGTCTGAAAAAGTAATTTCTAGGTCTAGGATTCTGGATGATAGGAAAGTATGTTAAATCCATCTTCCTTTTCCTGAGCTTAGAGAATCATGTGCACATATGAAGAAGTTTTCAGGAACTCTAAAATTGATTCAGGAATTAACTGTTGTTGTTCTAATTTCTCTAATTACCCACCAGCTCACCTTACATGATTGCTCATACTTTTGGTTCAACAAAACAACTGTAAGTTCAGGAAGATTGAAGGGATTTGACACTAAGAAACCTTAGCTCGACTCCCCCAAAAGTTGCATGTTCAGGCAGCACTCACATGTGTTAGCAGACTGGGGAGACACAGGGCTTCTGTGCTTCATATCCTCTCTGCTGCATACAGAACAGTTACATCTCCAGACAGGCTTTTAGCTTTAAAGCTGCCATCTTTGACGCTGCCTCCTCTACGCCTCTTCCACGCGCAGTCAGCAATCTGTAAACATAGCACCTGTCTTGTAAATTCTCATAGACAAAGCTGCTGAGTGGGACTAAAAATTTAACCCTATGGTTCACCTCCACGTCTTGTCAGTCATTTTATTCTACACGCACAATCTTCCTTTCTTGGAGTAGATGTATTGGTGCATTGGTTAATCTGAGTTTGAAGAAGAAATAATTTGCTATATAGGAGATGACTATTTGATGGCACAGAAAATACATTCATATTAACAGGTCTTTAGGCATTCATGTCTTCATTAGGAAATTTCTGGTACTATAATCATCAATCCATTGTTCACATTAAAAAAATACAGTGTTACACCTTTTTTTTTTTATATTATTCTTTCTACACTGATAACAAGAATTTCCCAGAAGACTTCTGGTGCAGTGTGCTATATAGAGACCTTAGGATGTCAGTGAAATAATTTTTGAAAAATAGCACAAATATTGCTGGTAGGCTCCACAATTTATGTGTAGTGCTGGTCAAATTGGTTTGATTGTGAGAATACAAATTCCCAGGCTTTTGCCTGGAGATTTTGATTCAGGGAATCTGAAGCAAAGTTGGAAATACATATTTTAAATCAGCATCCCAGTGACTTTTACGGTCAGGCAAGACCCACTGTACAAAGTAGGTCCCAGCCAGGAACCAGGATATGATTCCAACCAGACTCAGCAGAAGCCACGGAGCAGAAAAGAGATCACGGAAATTTTAATAGCCAGAAAGAGAACATCTGTGAGTCATAGAATGCCCCCGCCAGGTAACTGGACACCTAGGGTCAGTGCAGCCACCTGGAAGCATCTGATAGAGAAAGCACTGGGGAATCTTTTATTAACATATTTAATATGCTTGACTAAGGGGAAAAAGTATACGAACCAAGGAGGCCTCGTTAGCAACCCACCCGTGCATAGTACATGGCCCAGAAATAATGATTTCTTTCTCAGAAAAGGTTTGGTTTAATCCTTCGCTGGCTTTCTTCGGGAGAAGCCAGTTGACATAGAGAAGCCACCCTAAAAGGCTAGAGATCTAGCCGGATGGGCGGTGCCTAGGAGGATTCACAAGAAGTCACAGGGAACTTCATTAAGGAGCAAGGTTTTGCCTCCATGAGAGAGCAGTCTGCATGGGATGATTCAGGCTGCTCTCTTCATGGGATGATTCAGGCTGCTCTCTTCTTCTGCCAGGGTCACCCCTGAGAATCCCTTGGGGCCCGAGAAGACTGACCATTTGGTGAGAGATCCCTCCACCCCTTCTGTGTGGCTGGTACGTAAGGGCAACTCTTTTCTGGCTGAGGGTTGACAAAGATAAAATGGTACAGAGCCTTAGTGGGAAGTTGAAATTGGAACCGTGTGCCTCCGAGAGTCAAGTGGAAACTCTGATCCGCAGCTTTTCCAGGCTGCTTCTGTCGCTAGGTCCGGCTGGAGAGCGCACCTGCACACGGAGCCACAGCAGGCAGGAGCCTGATTTACCCTGTCCCCAACAAAGCTGGCCACCCACAGGAAGTTTGTTATTTGGTGGCGATAGCTAAGAGAATATGCCACGTTCTCTTTTTGTCAGCAGATGAATCGTTCCGCATGAGGGGCGTTTTTTTGTTTTCTGTCCCTGAAAGAGTCTGGGAGTAGCTTTTCCTTTCTTTTCATTCTCTCTCATTTTTTTTTTGCCTTTTTCATAAATAAATATTTTAACTGGAAATTTCCAAGCCTATGACAGGCCTAGAATGTGAACTTGAATGTACTGTAATAGAAATCATCAGTTGCCATGGCGACGTGTTCCAAGAGCAGATCGCACTGAGTCACGTGAGCAGAGAGTGCTCAGTAATACTAACACATCAGAGAGCGAGGCCACTTAACCTCAATCGCTTCCAGCTATTGTGCAGAATGCAATTGAATTTATTCCTAATTTCTGCCAGTGCTAAGGAACAAAATTTCCCTGCAGATTTTAATCTTACTCAGGCAGCCCTAGCTGGTGCTCAGACACTGCTCAGCACCGATATTCAGCCTGGCTACTCGCCCACTTTACAGCTCTATTTTCTTATTCTTATTTTTAATAATAGCTTTCCTCTCCCTGCTGGATCCCACACATCCCCCCACCCTGGGAGAACTGCCCTCCTCCTTTCCGAATGGCTGCACGGTTTCTCTGGCTGTCTGCTAATGCACGGAACACAGCCTTTATAATAATGCCAATAAAAACATGACACGTCTCCACTTCCAGCAGTACTTTGTTTCCCTCATACCCCAAATCTATCCTGAAATATAATTCCGCCTACCTTTGGGCTGCACTTTGGAATACCACAATTAGCAGCCCCATCATAATCAAGCAAACCCATGGATCAGTGAATAATGGAATCAAAGTGAGTTATTTTCTGTCCCTTGTCATAGTCGCCTCCCCCAACCCCCAACCAGGAAAGCAATGCAGACTAGGAGGAGGTATAGCCGCTGAGCACACAGCCCTCATTTCGGGAGCTTATCAGCTCCTATGAAGGCTGATAAATCAGAGACTCTCATATGGACATTCTCGAGTCAGCAGCGTCATCGATCTCCCCTGCCCCTTTTAAGTTATTTGTCTTATTCACTTCCAAAGATGCTATCAGAGATGCCAAATGAGCCTTTGTTTTCCGCGCTCCTGTGCGGCTCAGGGTGTGTTGCTGTGTCGCTGCAGGAACTAGGAAGCATGCTTCTAGGGCTCAGCCCTTTGTTTCCAGCCCAAGGTCACCTCTCGCCCACTGGTTCAGGTGTCGTCAGCAGTCTGCCAGTGTTCTGCGGCAGGAGGCAACGTCCTTCCTCCGCACAGTCTGCGTGGCTCTAGCCTTCTGCTGAACTCCTTCCCTTCATGAATAGCACTTTAAACGCGACATCAAACCTGCAGGTATAGCTAGGTGGACACAAGGCAGAGTCCAGGTCTCAGAAAGTCCATGTGGAAGGTCAGGCGAAGGGAACCTTAACGACAGAGGGGGATTATTGGGAAGGTCTTTGGAGAAAGAAGAGTAGTTTCTACAGCGGCCCTCTTCGGCAGTGAGGTTCCTCTGTGGGGCTACGGGTGTAGTTACATATCAGGTACTCAGCGAGGGCCATGCCACTGTTCCAACGCGGCGCCGGCACAGGGAGTGTGGGGGGTTCAGGGGAGGGGAGATGGTGGCCTGGCGTCGGAAGGCTGCGGGTGGTCACAGCCAGGCTGCACAGAGAGCTTGGTAACTATGGAAATGCTCATGAAGCCTGTGAGAGAGAAGCAGCCGGAGAGGAAATGAAGAGAAGCCCTGCGCTGCATTTTAGCTCAGCAGTGTGACATTTGGATCTGGAGAGAGAAAACCACACGGCCAGCGGGGGTTGTGCGTGCGGCTCTGTGCCTGCCCTGCTGCGCGGAGCCTCCGGAAGGATTTTTGACACAGCATCACCCCGCCTCTGCCCATCCACAGAGTTGGGCTACAGGGCACCCTCAGGTGTAGTCAGCCTTCTGGCTCCTACCCTTTAAAGCAGCACATGTTCCCTCCGGCAAGGACACGGAAGCACTGTCCTTTAACTGGCAGATTGTCTGGCCTTTCACAGAACTGAAAGTTTTCTCACCAAAATCGACTTCATTCAGACTGGAGCATCATTTCCACATTCACTCCTCCACACTACTTGCAGATCTCTCACATGGCTGTTCGGTCAGTTGAGTGCCAAAGGCGTCCAACCTGCATCTAAGCAACACCCCTAGTTAAAGAGACCTTCGGAAGCTCCACAAATTCAGAGGTACATGCTGGGGACCACTGAGCCTCATGGGCTCCTGCTGAACAATGAGAATGTCAGAAAAAAGCTGCTGCATTTTGTCCCTAATGAATTTCCTTACAGAGGACAATCGGTGCCATTATGCTAATACTGGCAATAGCAATTTTATTATGTTCGTTAATCTATAGTCAAGGAATAACATTATTACAATCCTTATAGCTTCCTAAAGGACTTTGGTAACTACTACCTTCTTTGCATTGCAGAGCAACCCTACGATATAGGTGGAGTGCATTTTACAAGTGACAGAATGAAGATCTAAAAGGGCTAGAGCTAGAACAAACTCTCAGGGTAAAGGACAAAGCCAGATTTCAAGATACTTGGTCCAGTGCTTTCTACCACATCATACTGAACAAACCGAGGGGTCGGTGTTGTCATGGGTTAGATATGAAACATCCTTAAACTCATGTGCTGTGTGCTTGGTTCCCAGCTGATGGACTTCTAGGGAACTGATGGGATCATGAAGGCTCTTACTTTATCAGGTAGGTTTTTTTTGAGACAGGGTCTCGCTTTGTAGTTCAGGCTGGTTCTGAGCTCAGCCTCAAACTCACAGCAATCCTCCTGCCTCTGCCTCCCAAGTGCTAGGATTACAGGCGTGAGCCACCACACCTGGCACTGTGGTATGTGGTACTGATTGCTGGTGGGCGTGAGTCTCCACACCCAGGATTGTATGTGGTTACCTGGGGATCGAACCTGGGCCCTTGCACTTGCAAGACAGGCACTGGAACCACTCAGCTAAATCCCAGGCCCTTCATCAAGCAGTTTACTCCAATGTGGAAATTATAATTTAATGGCATTGGGGGGGGTGTAATAGAAACTTAGGAGGTGGAGCCTAATTGTAGGGAGGGGTCACGGGGACTATATTTTGTCCTGGCCCTTATGCTCAGGCTCTTTTCAGCCTTTTCTCCTCTCTGGTTGCCATGAAATGAATGGCTTTTCTCCACTATGCCTTTTTACCTTGGTGTTTCTGATTGGCCATAGGAGTTGACCAACTATAGATTGAAGTCTCTGAAACCATGGGCCAAAAGAAAGATCTCCTCCCTTAGTTTTTCTCAGAGATTTGGTTACAATGACAAAATGTTAAAACACAAACAGCCTGCCATTTACATGGTACACTGTGAAGAAAACGGCCCTAAGATGCTCTTTCTTGCATGATTTACTATAGTTTTGAATTTGCTATTGTTTGGAAGAACTAGTGCACGAGCGAACAGGAGGAGACTGGAGCTGGAGCAGAGGCCAATCTGTGGTTTGATCATGAAAAGACCAATTGCCTTGAATATGTTGGTGGGCGTCTGCCCAATACAGCTTTCTACATTGCATGGAAGCAACTCAACTCACTTTACACTTTTGGGAATTTTGAGTCCTAGTGGCAAATGTGAAGGCAGGTCCCATTCTTTACAAGAAGTTTGCTGTACAAACCTACCTCAGAAGCAGTGGGACTTGGAGTGAATGTGGCATCTGTGGTGTTGATGTAACTGTGTTATGGTTTAAATCTAAAATGTCCCCCAAACTATCAGGTGTACAAAATTGGGGGATTTTGGAAGGAGACTGGGTCATCAGGGCCCTGTATGCATCAGTGTACAGTTTATCGATAAGTTGAGCCATTGATTCTTGAACCATCGATAAGCACGTAGTTGAACATGCTGTAAGGAGGTGGGACTTTTTTGAAGGGAGTAGGGCATTGGGGGCATGATATGGAAAGGTACCTTTTATCCCTAGCTTCCCTCTCTGTCTCTGTCTGTCTGTCTGTCTCTCCCTTTGTCTCTCTTTCCACTCTTTCTCCCACCTTCCTCCTTCAAAAGCTGTCTGGGCAGCTTTCTTCATATCATATAATTTCTGCTCTGGAGCTAGTCACCTATGGATGGAACTCTCTGAAAAGGTGAGCCAAAATAAACCTCTTCTTCTTTAAGTTCTAGGTCTCAGATATTTTGTCCCAGCAATTGGAAAGTGACTAATACATCATGTCATGGCACTCTACATAGAAGACCCCCAAAACTCCACCAGAAGACTCTTAGATTTAATAACCAAATTCAGTAGCCTAGCAGGATATGAAGTCAACACTCAGAAATCGGCAGCATTTCCTGTATACAAGTAATAAACTCACTGAAGGAGAAATCAGGGAAATAACTCGTTTCATAAAAGTATCAAGACAAATGAGATACACTGGCATCAATTTAATGAAGGAAGTAAAAAACCTTTACATTGACAACTACAGTATTCTGAAAAGGAAATTGAAGAGGATGTCAGGAAATGCAAAGTTACTCTTTGTTTTGGGTAGGCAATATAGTGAAAATGGGCATACTTCCAAAATTGTTGCACATAATGCAATTCTAGTCAAAATACCAATAGTATACCTCAGAGAAATAGAGAAAATAATCCTTTAATTTATTTGGAAACAGAAGAGAGCTGGAATAGTGAAAGCAACCCTGGGCAACAAAGGCAAGGCAGGGTATATATCACAGTCTCTGACTTGATATTATACTATGAAGCTACTTTGATAAAAACAGCATGGTACCGGAAAGCAAGCAAACAAATAAATAAACAAACAACAACAACAAAACAGACTCAAGGATCAGTGGAATAGAACAGAAGATGCAGGAACAACTCCAAACATACTTAGCTACCTTATGTTTGACAAAAGAGCCAAAGAGGCCCAAAGAATCTAAGAAACTTATTCAAGGAAGCTAAGAAATTTTGTAGGTAGAAAGATAGCCTTTTTAATAAATAATGCTGGGAAAAGTGACTTTCTACATGCCAAAGATTAAAAGTAGACCTATTATCAGTCACCAAGTGGTAAACTAAGTCATAATGAATCAAAGATTTAAATATTATAAGTACTTAATCTGTTGGAAGACAACATAGGTAAAACTCTTGAAGGAATAGGTGTAGGAAAACACTTTATGAACAAAATCCTGATTGCATAGGAAATATTATGAAGAATCAACAAGTGGAATCTCATCATATAAAAATACTTTTGCACAGCAAAAGAAAGCACCAATAGAATGAAGAGACAACTCAGAGTGGGAAAATTTTTTTGCCAGCTATTCCTCAGAAAAGGATAATATCTAGAGTCTAAGAAGAACTCAAAAAACCAGATCCCCCTAGATCTAAAGACCCAACAAAATATAGACATCTGAAATAAACAGGCATTTATTAGATGAAGAAATACAAAAAGAAAATTAAATATATGAAAAAATATTCTGCATCATTGGTCATTTGAGAAATGTGAATTAAAACAGCACTGAAATTTTATCACATTGTAGAAAGAATGGCTGTCATACAGAAATAAACCCATAACAAACACTGATGAGGCTCTAAGGAAAAGGAATCCTTTCTCACTGTTCGTGGGAGTGTAAATTGGTGTAACCAATATGGAAATCAATATGAAGATTCCTCAAAAAACTGAAAACAGAAGTTCCATTTGACCCAGCTATTCCTCTTTCTGTATCTTCCTGAAAGAGTTAAAAGCATGATACCACAGCGATATACGCACACCCATATTTATAGCAGCACAGATTTTTAATAGCTAAATCCTGGAAACAGTCCAGATGCCCATAACATATGATTAGATAAAGGAAATATAGTCTTTACATACAATAAAGTTCTACTCTACCATAAAGAAGGATCACATTGGGACATTTTTTTTGGTGAATGGATATATCTTGAGAGTGTATTTTTAAGTGAAATAAATCAGACATGCATGTTTAAATATCACATTGTTTCTCTTGTGAGGGAAAAATAAAGCACGAATAAAGACCAAAATGAATGACAGACATTGGGATGTAGGAAGAAAATATTCAAATTGGAAGGGGAACAAGAGAGTGGGGAGAAGGAAGGGAAGGAAGACAATAAAAGAATTACAGTGTGTTATGTTCAGGTACCAACTTCCTGTGATAAATTTAATTATTATGTACTGCATCCATGTGCTAGGAAAACGTTTTTTTAAACACATCATTTCAATTGTATTAAGGGTTGCATTGCATTTTCATTCTGCTCAATATTGGAAGAAATAATATCTTTACTTCTTGGTGGGTCTCCTCCAATTCCAGCCTCTCTTCCTTACACTGTTCTTGGTAATACAGGGAAGGATTTAAGGTGCGTCGAGAGTGGGGGATCTTCAGCTGATGCATTAACTTAGCAGAATGTTGGAATAAGGATACATCAAAGGGCTTACTGCAAATGGCACCATCAAAACATCCAGTTTAATGATTTGGCTGATAGAGAAAATATCCTTGTACTTCCTAAAGCTTCTATGGATACTGATGCTGATGTCTATTACAGAAAGTAATTGGAAGGTGGCTAAATAGTATTGAACTATATAAATCTATTTTCTTTCTCTGGTTTTGTTTTTTTCTTCCCTTTTTAAAAAAATTATCTTTATTGGTACATTAAATATACACATCATGATTGCACTCCATAATGGGGATTTGTACCAGTATAAGACACAACTTAATTCTCATTTTTTCCCATAGCCCCACCCACCCTACCACCCCCCCATATATATAAAATTTGTTTCCTTACTTTTTTGTTACAATCTCCACATTGTCCTCTTTCACCTTATTTTTCTTCCCTTTTGATAAGCAGTTATATTGGTCATTGCCTTGAGGGCATATGCAGCAGAACATGACAAAAGTTTTTCAAACTTTCATATTACTAAAGCTCTTAGGACAATGGTTCCAAAAGGGGTGATTCCAGGCCCAAAGGAGGATTTGTAAATGTAGATGATTGGTTTTATTGGTAGTTCAAATGAGTGGGAAGTACTTGTTGGTATTTTATTTTCCAGGAACTGGTAATGCTAAATATGTCACAGTGAATGGACAGTTGAGTACTATGATCTGTCCTTTTCCAGATAGGTGTGTTATCTCTTACTTTGACCCTCAGGAGTAGAGTTGAGAGTTTTGGAGAAAGAAGAACGCAGAAGAATTCCTCAGAGTCTCAAAGAAATTCTCCAAAGTTGGAAAAAGTGAATGGAAAGAATGGAAGAGGTGAAGAGGAGAGAAAGCGTGGAGTTCTTGACTGCAGAGGGGATTTGTAACCTGAGACCAGTCAGCATGTCTAGGAGAATGGCCAGCCCTTGGAATGAAATGCATGCCTGGAGCATGTAGGATAGCATTTCTCAACCTTGGTCTAGATAATATAATAATTTCTGGTGGGGACTATCCAGTCTATTGTAAGCTGTTTGAGCCTACATGTGATCTCTATTCCAATGGTGCTCTGCATGGCACCCCCTTCCTTCAACCAGTCAATTACCAAAAATGTCTTCCAACACTGCATCACCAAATGTTTTGGGGTGGTGTCAGGGAAGACATGGCAAACTTCTCAACTGGGATCCTCTGCTGTAGGCCAGAGGTTATAAACTCAATTACCTGTAGAAGCTATACAACAGTAACAGCAACAGTAACAACGGGAGGTCAAAATAGTTAACTGTTTGTCCTTATAGGGTCCAGATGCCACTCTAATCACGCCTTTTTTTTTTTGAGACAGGGTCTCAACTTTGTAGTTCAGGCTGACCCTGAGCTCAGCCTCAAACTCACTTCACAGCAATCCTCCTGCCTCTGCCTCCTGAGTGCTGGGATTCCAGGCGTGAGCCACCATGTCCGGCACTGCGGTATGTGGTACTGGTTGCTGCTGGGTGTGAGTCTCCATGCCCAGTAATGTATATGGTGACGGGATCGAATCTGGGCCCTTGTGCTTGCAAGACGGGCGCCGGAACCACTGAGCTAAATCCTCAGTCCTTTAATCATGTTTTAAGTTTTTATTCATTTAGTTCTATTACTCTGTAAAGTTGACATAGCTTCACTTGTCAGATGAGTAAAGTGACGCCCAAAGAAGCTAAGAAAATTTACGCAAGGCTATACATTCTTGTGTGATACAGCCAGCATTTGAGCACAGGCCTGTGGTTTCTCTGCTATGGGTGCCTTCTCTTGGCAATATTTTCCTTTCTTTCAGCCAAGTTTCCCAGTGTACACTTTTTAAGGCTTAAGGAGCTTTAAAATTTCCTAGGAAGTTAATGTTTCTATAATTGACAAAGTGGGCCATTTTGAAGGAAGCAGTGTTGGGCTGGGGGTTTAACTCAGTGGATCTGGCGACTGCCTTGCAAGTGCAAGGTCCCAGGTTCATTCCCTGGGAACATTTCACAGGCCTGGGCATGGTGGCTCACACCTGTGATCCTAGCACTAGAGGAGGCAGAGGCAGGAGGACTGCTGAGTTCGAGGCTGGTTTCAGGGCCAGCTTGAACTACAAAGTGAGATCCTATCTCAAAAAACTAAAAAACAAAGAAAAAAAGAAAAAAAAAAGAAAAAAAAAAAAGGAGGCAGTGATAATAGACCTCCAAGTGCATGGGACCTTCCTGTCCGCTGGAATCTCTTGTGCTCAAGTTTTTGGCTTCAGTGGAGTACATATAAAGATTAAGTGCATCCCATAAATACTGTAATTTTTGGTGCTGTCCTTTCCCTTCTGTACATGGGAGGCAAGGCCAGACATCTGCTTAGCGATGGGTTCTGCTTGAACAAAACTGTCATGTCCCCTTGGGTATGTTCTTCTAGGCCTGGGGGGACAGCAGGCTTCGTGAGGAAGAGAGGCGCTACCTGTGGGCCCACATTCTGCTGCTGCTGATAACATATGTATGTACAGATTGTCCTTAGTGGATGCTTTGGCTGGCTTATCATCCTCTGAATAACTATACATCTAGTCTTCAATTTATATTGTGCAGCCTGAATAACTCTGTCTCTATTCAATCTCTGAGACAGATTTACAGAACTCTCAAGCCTGCCCTAGACACATACTCTGTCTATCCTGTTGCTTCCCAGCTCCTTTCCTAGCCATGTTTTAACAGTGACATGGAGGTGTTTGTTGGGAAAGCTAACATTTGGTCCTCGGTTTTCAGGCTTTTCTTTGAGAGCACGATGAAATGCTAATATGGGGCCAGGGACTTAGCTCAGCGGTTCCGGCACCTGTCTTGAAAGTGCAAGGACCCGGGTTCGATCCCTGGTAACCACATACCATACTGGACGTGGAGACTCATGGCCAGCAGCAGCCAATACCACATACCACAGTGCCAGGCATGGTGGCTCACGCCTGTAAACACAGCACTCGGGAGGCAGAGGCAGGACGATTGCTGTGATGTGAGTTGGAGGCTGAGCTCAGGGCCAGCCTGAACTACAAAGTGAGACCCTGTCTCAAAAAAAAAAAAAAGCTAATATGTATTCATAAATTGTGCTGGACAATTACTCTTAGAATAATACATTTTAAAATTTTAATTTAAGTTAGGGTTTTAGGAGATATAAAATCATAGGAAATATGTTCACATTTTAATTATAGATTCTTTTCAATTCCAACAGTTAGATCTTCAACAACTCCCACATTACATTTGGTTTTTCATTCAATTAAGATCACGTGAGCTTCCTCTGAATATCATAGTCAGAAACAGTGATTTTTCGGAGTAATTCTCTTGACTATGATAATGAACCATTCATAGGACATAGACAGCCTGACTCTAAAACAAATAAGGAGTGCACACAAAGCTGCAGATCCCAATTTTTTAACACTTCAGTTGTTCAAGAGATTACATCGTATTTTCAGGTTATATTTAACCAACATATGCCTTTTCTTTAGGCCAATTTCTACCTCAGACATTGGGATAATTACTATTTATTAAGTATTTATTGAATGTCATAACACCTTTCTTTTATACATTATCTCAATTCAGCAGAACATTTTTGAAGCTTGTTATTTTAGTCAAACATAAGTAAAAAGATCAGATATGTTGAAATATTGAACAACAATTAGCTCTACAATGCAATGTGGCATAAAGTAGATGCTGGACATGGCAGACTATCCTCTGCTTCCAAGGGACTGAATGCCCAGCAACGGGTGCTCATCAGAACTCACTGAGTTTCACGGGGAGTTTTGCCAGATCTTTATCTTCATCTCCCTCCAAACAAGTATCCTTCCCATCCTGGGATTTTCACATCATTTTATTTCCCTGGATACCTTGTAGCAGAGTTATTTGTTTTCTACTTCCACAGTAGACAGAACTTATTTTTAAGATTTTCTTTCATCCATCTCCCTGCAGTCCCCATGACTGGCATAGTTTACTGCACATCTTATTCATAGAAGTCATCGAACAGATACTTCTGCAGGAAAGAAGGAATGAATGAGGCGACACCAGGACTGGAGCTGGAGTTGGAGGCATGTGTAGATTCAGACATTCTACAGTAATAAATTGGTTACTGTCAACTATTTTGCCTGGAAACCATGAACTCCTCACTGATGTTTTTGTCTAACCATGCTAAGGACCAAATATCTATCTTCCTTCCACCTTCAGGTCCTACCCTGACACCAGTTAGACTTGTTTACTGCAAGCATGGTCCTGGGCAACATCAAGACTTCACAGCATAGGGAGTTGGCACTTTATAGCAGAGATCCCATTACTGCCCGTAGGAGGCTGTCACTTTCCCGAAGAGTAGCGGGGCCCATCCCACACTCATGCCTTCTCCTCCAGACTCTGGGAGCACACAGACGTGCTGCATGTCACTTGCTCCTCTGGCTGGTGACACTCTCCTTTCTTTGCTTCCAAATCCTAAGCAAACTGCTCAGTTGACAATCAAAGCCCGGTAACATCAAACAGCTGCATAGACAGGTGTGTTCCATGGTTACCTGCTGTTTGCTCTTCTCAGCAGGGACTGCAATGACAAACAAAATCCGGAGCTCGGCACCGACTTTAGCGTCACTCCTGAAAGCTCAGTCTGCGGCTCTAATGTCTTTTTCTTTTTCTTTTCTGGCATTTGTTTTTTGGAATTGGAAATCTACCCTAAAAATAGTGTCGGCTTCATTAGTGTGCACCTCGGCAGGGGTTCTACCACGTCCCAATTCCTTCAGTGCTCTGCAAATGGGCACCGCAATGGCTGCCCTGAGACAAAGACAGTACATACCCTTGATGGACAACGACAACCCGTCTCCTGAAAATATTCTCAAGATTTTTCTTTCTTGTGAATGAGTTTATGCGACTGTTGTCTCCCGTTGTTTGCTTTTAGCAGAAAAGGTCTCAGGCTTTGATCTATGAAAGTTTATCTGGTCACCCTGGAGGGTGACCAGCGCTTAATCTTCCATCACTGGGCCAGGGTAGTGGTGATGGTGCAGTAAATTAAAATGAGGCCGGTTGGCAGTAGAATGGATTCCCACTTTTTCTAACCTTCCTTTCTGTACTTTGGAACCGGGAAAGTTAGCAATCACTGTGTTCTACACTTTGGTTTTCCATGTCCTTTTTCTTCACTACTGTGCTTTTTGTACTTACAGTTCTGGCAGTTAGACACACCCATGTGGGATGCAGGAGGTGAAAGTGAATCAGACCTCATCAGGCTATTTCACCAAAAGCACCGTCATGATTGTGTAGGAGTTTTCGTGGAGGTAGTAGATAATCGTAGATAGTAGTCATTTCTGACTGTACTTCTTCCTGATCATGGTGGCTTTCTGAGTACAAATGCAGCAGGTTTCCTTGGCCTGGTGCTCAGAGTGACTCCTGAAAGCTCAACCCAGTGTCTGTTTCTTTAGCTTTCTTGGCAAATTTTGTAAGTCACTTAATACCCTGCTTTAACTTGCTAGAGTGAATTCTCTTCCCTACAGTGACCCTTAATCAAAGCAGAGGGCAATTGGGCTAGGACATTAATCCCCCAGTGCTCAGCAGGGTGTACTGAGGTAATCAGCCAGTCGGCAGGGGTCCTACACAGAGCCTCAGGCTCGAGGTTCCTCGGAGGAGGACCCTGTCTGCCTCTGCGCCTTGCTCATGCCCTTCCTGCGGCTTGGGATGGTCTTTCCTCCACCTCTGCGTAGCTCCTTTGAGAACTACTCCTTTCACCCAGCTGGAAGCAGTTTTTCCTTCTCTGAATTCTTTCAGCAGCACACTTCTCTTAGCAAGCAATCACTCTCTACTCATCATTGTTACTGATGTGCATTTCTTATCTCCTGAACAAAACTGTCATCCCTTTAGAAGCAGAAGCTGAATTGTTTTGCTAGGTCTCAGTCCGAGTCCTGCTCACACTTTGTGTGTACAGGCTCACAATGACACTCGTGAGGAGAATGAGTGAAGAGAGATGTAGATACAGCTGCACCAGTTTTAATCATTTGCCTTCAAGAGGATTTGAGGGTCTTTGAAAGACTTCACCCCTGTTTAAATGACGGCATTGGAGCAGCAGTGTTGCCTAAGGGAACTTTCTTTGTAATGACAGAAGTAACCCCTAGCCTCAGGTGCCCATTGACCATTTGAAAGATAGCTTGAGCTATTATAGCACTAGATTTTGAATTTTGTTTAATTAATTTAAATCAGGTTAGTCACTGTGGTCAGTGGGGTATCATGCTAGAGAGAGCATGCACTAGATGGTGGACACATAGACCCTTTGCATTAACTATTCACTGCATTGTGGCAAGCCAGGATGTCTTAGATGTCATCCATGGTATTTCTGTGCTAGGATTTTGCCTGCCCCAGGACAGGACCTTACAGCTCAGGAAGGAGGTGGAAGCTTCATGGAGAGAGTAGCTTTCAAATACTCTTTCCTCTAATTTCTAGCAGTGACGGGAATCTTTAGAAATGAAGGACATTCCTTACTTCCTGTAGCCATAGAAGGCTGATGTGCTGGTGTGGGGCTGTGGTGGCACAAAGGCAGAAGGTAATTCTCTTACATGTGGCCATGACACTGCATTCTGGGAGGCACCTCCATGGGATGAGCCAATTCCAGCCTGGTTTGCAGCTCACCACCACTCACCATGTGATAATAGCTAAAATACATGTAACCTTCATTATGAACATTTACACTCATCAAACCCCTTTTTTTGACCCCTCAACAGTTCTATGGCTGTGGTTACTGTTATTTCTAACTTGTAGATGATTGACAAAGGCCCCAAAAGGTTAAGTGACTTGCCTAGGGCCACACTATCTATACTGGAGCTAGGATCCTAATCCAAGGTGTTTGGTTTGAAGGACCACATTATTAACTCTTGGTTTCCCAAGCACTGCATTTAGCTGAATTCAATGGAGGTAATGATACTATAACTAATATTAAAAACAGCTACAGCAAGCTAGGAAATGTTTAGGTCTCTAGAGGTTTTATAGGGAACTACATGTGAATCACTCTTCATGCAGAAAGTACCTGATCTCACTCTTTGGAAAAAGTCTATTGAAAGGAATACTTAATTTGAAAATGTTAAATTTTCATGGTAGTTGATCATGGTGGCTTTCTGATCATAAAGGAGGCAGCAGTTTCCTTGGTGGTTTGATGCTCAGAGTCACTCCTGCAAGGTCAACCTAGTGTCTCCTTTTTTAGCTCTCCTGGCAAATTTTGTAAGTCATTTACTACCCAGTTGTAACTTGTTTGACTTCTTTATTATTTAAAAATATTTAGTGTTGGAAGGAAAGCAAGGCAGGTGAAGAAAGCAGTGCTATGCACCGTGGCTCTAGTTATCTGAGCCCTATTTTGTCTTGACAGCCAGCCTGGAACTGTGGGCCAGTAGCAGATGGGCTCAGAGGCTCAGTAATGAAGTTTGACTTTTTCCTTGAATCAGTAGACCTTAAGAGGGAAAAATGCAATGGTGTTCTGCTTCAATCCATTTGGCAATGGTATGCATGGGGAAGTAGACCAGAGATGGACTGAAGGGGGAAGTGGCAGCAAGAAGGCAATGCTTGTGAGGATAAAGACTATGTCAGGGCAGAGGTAGAGGAAAAGAAAAGAAAGGAGCATCAGTAAAGGAAAGGAAAACCAGCAGGACTTGTGCTTAACTGGACCCTGTTAATATCAAGAAGATATTGAAAATTCTCACAGGAAGTAAGAAATAAGAGGAAGAAGAGACAATTTTAAAGGAAAGAGGACTCAAGACTCACTGAATTTCAGAGGAGATGGGGGCACTAAGTTGCAATGGCTAAAAGATGGTAGGAGATACAGAAACATAGAGAACAACTCCAGCTTGTGATTTACTAGAAATGGAAGAACTGTAGTGGTGAGAATTAGGGAAAGCTATGAGTGAAGGACTGAGAGCCAAGACCTCAGTCAGAAGGAGGAGACCAGCCCAGAAAGCCGCAGGAAGACCCTTGAGAGTATGGTCAGGGTTCTCCAGAGCTAGACCACCACGAGGTATGTGTCAGATACTTGCACATATGTGAAGAGATTTACTACAAGGAACTGGCTTGCACGATAATGGACGGTGAGAAGACCCAAGATCTAAAGTCAGCAAGCAGAGGGCCCAGGAAAGCCAATGTGTAGTTTCAGTGAGATTGTGAAGATCTGAACATTAGGAAAATTGATGACATAAATTTTAGTCCAAAAACTGTCATATGTATGACCCAAGAAGTACCAATGCTTCTGCCCAAGTTCAAAGGCTGAAAAGACCAGTATTCTAGCTCAAATGACCAGGCCAGGTGAACTACCTCTTAGCCTTTTTGTTCTACTTAGGTTCTACCCACACTGTGGAAACAATCATCTTTATTCAGCCCACCAATTCAAATGTTAATCTCAGTCATAACACCCTCAAAGATACACTCAAAATAATGCCTGGCCAAATGCCAGGGCACCCCCTGGCTCAGTCAAGTTGATACATAAAATTAACCACCACAGTGCCATGAAGTCAGCTCCTTGGGAGCAAAGGAAAAAATGTATGTTGGGGAAAGGATGCAGAAGACACAGACTACCCACTTGAGAATGCCGGCAGCCAGAAGTGGCGGGGGTTGCATCATAATCTGAAGGGCAGCAGCATCTACTAATATTTCTTTAAATGACAAAAGAAAACTGACTTGACTTTTCTATACCAATCCATAGAGCCACTCATCCTGTTACTCTTTCCCCAGAAGGTTATTAAATTTACAATTTTCCATTCTAATTATATTTGTTTGAAGGTGAGGGTGAGATTCTTTGCATTTTGGCAAGCATACCAACTACTGGCAGAAGCAGGGATTTCAGAAATAATCTGAGGCAAAAAAAGTCCAGCTCGTCCTTTAAAATGTGCTGAGGATAAAGGCATATGCTGCTTCGAAAGACAAAATTACCTGCTCTGTATTATTTATAGCTTTTTATCATTCATGCAGAATGTATATGTTTCTTGCCAGTGTGTTGACTGCCTTAGAGTTTATTTAATGAAATATAGGGAAGTACACTGTTCAGGCATTGGTGGGAGGTGGGTTGGAAGGGTAAAGAAACCTGCAGCTTAGTCAGCGGGTCTAAATGGTGAGTTGGCTGATGTACATTGACATATCCCTGCACTCTGCAGTAGTTCCCATCTGGTCAATGAGAGGGGCAGGGACACACACACACACACACACACACACACACACAGAGAGAGAAAGTGGGGAGAGAAAGGGAGAGGAAGGGAGGGCGGCAGGAAGAATTCACGGTGCTCACAATGAGAAAATTAAAACCCTGAAAAACCTAAATGACAGATAATGATGAGATTTTTTTTTCTTTTTTTTCCTGAGACAAGGTCTTACTATGTAGTTCAGGCTGGCTTTGAACTCACTATGTTGCCTATGGCCATACCACCCTGAACGTGTCTGATCTCATCTTGTATGTAGCCCAAGCTGGCCTCAAACTTATGGTGATCCTCCTGCTTCAGCTTCCTAAATGCTGGGAATACAGGCATGTGCCACCACAGACAGCTATGAAGTCCGTTGTGAGCTGGCAAATCACGTTCTAGAATTCTGGTTTCGTGTTTCACCAATGCTGTCCCCTTCCCCTCAATACCCCTGCTCTTAAACAGAGACCGCATTGGCAGCCGAGCTTGGGAACTCAGTCCTGGGAGCTTTCTTCCTGTAAACCACATTTATTTCATCACCTAACCTCTTTTTTTTTTTTTTTTTTTTTTTTGGTTTTTGGAGACAGGGTCTCGCTTTGTGGTTCAGGCTGGCCCTGAGCTCAGCCTCCAACTCACATCACAGCAATCCTCCTGCCTCTGCCTCCCGAGTGCTGGGATCACAGGCGTGAGCCACCACGCCCGGCACTGTGGTATGTGGTACTGGTTGCTGCTGGGTGTGGGTCTCCACGCCCAGTATTGTTATGTGGTTACCGGGGAAT
>PVIR01016874.1:0-35818 GCA_004026965.1 Petromus typicus
CTTCTAGGACGGAACCCTGAGGAAAGGGAGTGCTTGGCTGGGAGCGGCTGGAGAGCCGCAGAGTCCTGAGCCTGGAAGCAGACCATCAAGGGCTAGGGCTGGCTCCGTGCTGTGGCTGGCAGGAAGGCAAGGCTGGCCTGTCTGTAACCCAGGGCCTTCATCCTGAGAGCTGCACAGCCAGTACAGGGCTGCAGGCAGCAGAAGTCCCTGCACAAGTAGCAGCTGTGTGTGTGCCTGCTGCACACAAAGCAACACTGTACACAAGCGCCTTATGTGTGGCTCGGCACCTGCTGCATATCCGAGCACCAGCTGTATGCGTGAGTACCTGCTGTATGTGAGAGCACCTATTGCATGCACAAATGCCCACAAGTGTGAGAACCTGCTAGGTGGGCTGTCCTAGCAGAAGCAAGAGCTCAGACCTGTGCCTAGAAGACTTTGGTCCCACTTCCCTCAAAACACATCATTCAGACCCTCCAGTGTGGCCCCTGCAGTTGTCGGATGGTTCCGGGGAGCAATCCTGCTCCCTGTGTCTGCAATTTAGCGAATTTCTGACATCAGTGTGTGGCAGAGACCATGCAATTGGTGCATGAAGCCCGAGGCCCCTCCCAGCCCGTTCCCTCAGTTCTTTAAAGCCCCTTGGCTTCAGGCAGCAGAACTCCAATCTAGGCTTGGGTTGGCAACCTTCCCTACAAGGACCCAGATGGCGGACACAGTACCATCTTTGGACACTGTCCACCATCTTCGGAGCACAGGCCTCTCCCTGGCACAGCCCCTGATGCTGCTGTTGTAGATAAAGATAGCAGAGAACAACAAGTGAAACACGGCAATGGGTCAATACAACTTTATTTACAAATGCAACTGTGGGGCTGGGGAGTTAGCTCAGTGGTTCCGGCGCCTGCCTTGCAAGCACAAAGTCCCAAATTCGATCCCGGTACCCACATACAACAATGCTGGGCGTGGTGACTCACGCCCAGCAGCAACCATTACCACATACCACAGTGCCGGGCGTGGTGGCTCACACCTGTCATCCCAGCACTCGGGAGGCAGAGGAGGACTGCTGGGTTCCAGGCTGAGGGAAGGGCCAGCCTGGACTGTAAAGCCAGAACCTGTCTCAGAAAACCAAACAAAACAAAACGAAAAAATGTGACTGTGGCAGGTGTAGCGTAGGGCTAAAGATCAGCCCTGCTCTTGATCAGTGATTCTGACCTGGTTGACATTTGCCCCCAGACCTCTGACAGATTTTGCGTATTTTGAATTGTTACAATGAAGCATATTATGGAAGGGTAAGGCAGGAGCGATAGGATGGGTTTGAGGTCTGGACCATGTTCAAGGCTACCATAAAGTACACAAAGAGACACTGTCCAAAAAAAAAAAAAAAAAAAACTTGTGGAGAGGGTACTACTGGATCCGGTGAAGGCCAGGGATACTGTAGCATACAAGATCCCCTGATGCAAAGAACTAGCTACTCCAGGCAGGGAGCCAAGCTTGAGGGCCCCAAGCCCTGGGTCAAAGGCACAGAGCCAACTACGCTGCGGGGTCAGGCTCTGGGCCAGTGTCCGAAGGCCCCACGGACCTCCAGAAAGGCAGGGAGCTTGCCCTCAGGGTTGCAGGCGGTGCTGTGGGACATGTACACCAGCTGCTCTGCTTGGACCTGTCCAGCTGGGCAGGGCAGTGGCCACACTCCTGCATCCTACCCTTCCATGGCGATGTGAACACACGTATGGAGGGGCCGCTGCTGTGCACTTTTCGATGGCTGTGTCTCTGAATTGAGTCAGAACCCTGTGTCATGCCAGCAGCCAGCTCCACTGAGACCCAGGGTGTCAAGAAGAGGGACTTTCTAGAAGTGGGTTTCATGCTCCTAGTCTGGCCTCCTCGAGCTGGGTCCACTCTACTAGTCTCAGCCCTTGTGTGCTTGGTGGAGTGGGACACAGACCGACTGGATAACCACCTGTGTCAATGTGCGATTACCCGGACACGAGGACCCCCTTCAGTACAGTAACTACCCATCCTGTGTGGTTTACCTGATTATTTTACTGGAGTTAGCATGTGAATCAGTGTCTAATTATCCTGCATAATTGTTCAATCTCATAGTAACACTTTAATTTGCAAAGCAAAAATAACCATGTGATTACCCTGCAATTACATGATAGTTACTAATCAATTATTTTATAGAGTTTTGCCTAGTGTTTACAGACTGTCTAATGCCCATGTTCCTTCCTTACCACAGTGTTCTGGGGCCTCCAGCTGGCAATCGCTCTATGAAACCCCTCTATTGACAGACAAAATCCAGCTTAGGACCCCAACCTGGCAAGTCGTAGCTGCCCAGGCTGGAGCTGTCCCTCCACTCCCTGCTCGGTGCCAGGGCCCAAGGTTCGGGAAGTGCTCTTCATAGTGGTTATGGCACAACAGTGGTCTCTGCTTTGACCTTGTGCCAAGGGCTGGGCCCCTCCATCCCACCAGGACCTGAGTGAGGGGCAGAGGGTCTCCCTGTGCAGGAACTGATATCACCAGGTACGCGCCCTGAGTCTGCGTAGCCAGCAAGAGATGGGGCTGGCCTGAGTCCGTGTTGTCACAAGTCCACTCCCGGCCCCTCGGCCCATGGCTCTGCAGGGTGACCCAGAGGCAGTGACGCCCAAGGCGGGGACAAATGTCACTCTCCTGTGCCCCTTCCTGGTTGACTCAGTGGTGAGGCCATCACTCTCCAAAAAACACGAACAGAAGCCGTGCAGGTGCAGAGAAGTGCGCTTGGTCAGGTCGGACCCGACCAAGAGCCCAGCGAGGGTGATCATAACAGACACCAGAATCAAGAATGTCCCTCCTTTTGTCTCTTAACTGATTTTTCTTAAGTTACTACACGTTTGCAGCACCCACTATTTGTGTTCCTCCTGCAGAGTTGGTACGTGCAGGTAACAAGGAGGCAGAGACAAGGGTGTATAGAGGTTTCAGCAAAGGCGACGTGTGTATCGGTACGTACACAAGGTGGGAGGGAGGGAGGCCGGACCGCACCTTGACGAGACACACAACAACCCGTCAAGGAGCAACTGCAATCCTGTACCTTGGACTTTGTAATCCTGAGTGCCAGACGTGAAACAATGGCTCAAAAGGCAAAGGGGGAGGGGCTGTGTGCGAGGCGCCTTTCCTGATCCCCCCTCGCCTGGCAGCCCCTGGGGCTGAGGCTGGGGAGCGTCCACAGAAACCCCACAGCACAGGAGCCACACCCAAGACAGCACAGGAGCCCGATGCAGGGGGAATGAGGTGACTGGCGAGGCTCAGTGAGGTCAGGTGACACTGGCGGGGGCAGGAAGGAAGGGGCTGGATGTGGCTTCCACAGTGGCCTCTTCCTGGCCTCGGTGCAGGCAGCTCACCCTTGCACACTTGGCTTCCTGACATTCTGCTGTGGACAGAGGAGTCTTGAAAGCTTTTCTGGCTCTGGGGGAGGCCCAGGGCACAAAGACTTCATGCCCTTGGGGAGGCGCTTGGAGTGGGCCCTGGCCCTGCAGACGGAGCGGACCACGCTGGGCAGCTGGAGTTAGGGGCATCTGCTGTCCACACTGTGGTGGGGACGCCTTGGCAGGCTACTCCACGGTTAGCAGGAGCAGTGCAGAAAGGAGGAGGAAGAAGGACCTACATGTAGCACAAGGCTGGCTCCTGGCTCCTCCATAGAGAGCCCAGACCCACAGTGAGGAGAGCATAGGGCAGGCAGGGATGCCCTGTGCTTGCACAACGAGCACATATACATATGTACACGTGTGTACATGCTTATGGCCACATTCTGGTGGGCACAGGCTTCTTGTGCCACCCACAGGAATGAGCCCCAGCCAAGCCTTGTGTTAGGGCAGCCTGAGCCTGGTGCCTGGCCCACCTGATAAGGGATGTGTGGAATCTGCTGCCACGGTACCTTGGCCTGGGTATGCCTGGCAAGAGCCTAGCTTTGTAGATGGCCTTTGAGTCCCCTCCCTGAGCCTGTTGCGCCCCCCGAGGTAGTATAGATGGACCTCCTGGTGACAACCGCGGACGTCATGCCACTTTCCTAGGGCCTCAGCCACTTACCCACACCTCTCTGTTGTCACAGCTGAAGTGATGCCTGCTCAGCACAGGGGCTGCCCGCAGTCACACTTCTTGCTCAGAGTAGATGATAATAAATGTTTGTTATTTTAAAGTGTGAGACAGGAGAGCGAGCTTGCTGTTCTCTAGATCCCACCCTGTGTAACTCTTCTCCTCCCCCCGGCTCCCCTGGCTGGCCACGACGGATGCTCTGGGCCCTCTGGGGTGTGAAGGGCTCTAATCTCATCTTCCTGGGTTCCCATGGGTAAAGCAAAAGCTTTCCAGGGTTGGTTTAAGAAGTTAATGAAGAATTTGGCTTCAGCTGTCCTAGAAGGGCCTGCAGAGCCCAGATGGCCAGGGGCAGGTTGTTCTGTGGGTCTGAAGTGTACCCAGATTGCTGAAGGGCCACAGGAGGCCAGGGCTGGCCAAGCCCTTTCCCACGCAGCTGCCCACGGGCCCTGACTCCCAGGATTTGGGTCAGGCCATGCTTGTGTTGGGGTGTGTGTCACTGACGCTGCCGGCACACAAGGCCCCAAGTCAGTTGGCCTTTCTGTTTCTTAGATGCCAAAATAAAGGCTGGGCTAGGTCCAGCCCAGCCAGGAACTTTCAGGAAGCTCCTGCCTCGCCTCAGGGAGGAATGTGGGGTTCTCCCTGTGCTCCCCGGAACTGCCAAGGGGGAAGGAGACAGGTGAGGAGGCAGAGGCAGGGCAGGAGGCAGACGCCCTTCTAGTGGCCTTGGGGCGGGGCGGAGGAGAAGAGCACAGAAGGTGGTGAGGTCATGGGAAGGGAGCACTCCCTGGAGGGACAGCTGTTCCAACAGGAAGTGCCCAGCAAGTGCAGCCAGTGTTGAAGGAGGGGCAGCGACCCTGGATGCATCCGACCTCTGCCCGCTGCTGCTTCAAGGTGTCAGCCAGAAAGACACTGGGCAGACTGCTCACCTCGGGTCACCAGCACCACCCTGCCTTCCTGCGAGTGCTTGCCATTCTCATTCATTTATTCATTTATTCGGACACACATTCACTCATTCAGCAGCGTATTTACTTGGTTATTCAGTCACTGATTCATTCACTTGCTCTTTCATTCATTCCTTCATCACTCACTCAGAAACTCGCTCATGCACTGGCCCAGCCGTTCGCAGGCTCATCCACTTACTCACTCCTTGAACAAACTGGCCTGGCATTGTAATGGGTGGGAGAAAGGGCTGAAAGCTTCTCAGCCTTGGCAAAGCCTTGATCACACCCCTCAGTGCAGGAGCCCCAGGGCGGTGTGTGAGCCAGATCGTGGTGGGCATGAACTCGTGTCCTTCCTCCCACCCTCCCAGGCCCCGCCCCACCCCAGGAGCAGAGCCGACTCCGGCGGGGATAACCCTGAGCTGAGCTGAGCGGGGCAGAGCAGAAGCAGGCAGGTGCTCTGCGCACACTGGAGCCCTCATCCTGCCCTGCCCGGAAGGAATCACCCACCTCTCCCTCCAGACCAAACAAGCATTGTTTAAATCAGGGGCATCTGCTGTCCATGGTTTCTGGGGGAGGGGATTTTAAAGGGGCAGCTAGTAAGGTCACTGTGCTGGATGGGGTGAGGTGGGGTTCTGAAGCCAGACACCCCCACGTCAAACAAGCTTTCACCTGTGGTTTCCAGGAGCAGGAGAGGTGGAGGGAGGGAGAGGGGGCAGGGAGGGAGGGAGGGAGAGAGGGCGGAAGGGAGGGACGGCCGGCTGTGTGCACAGAGGGTCCCCTGCCTTCTCTTGGGTGGGGAAAAGAGAGAGACCCCCTGGGTGGGGAGCCCAGATGGTGCCCTGGGTGGTTTCCTTCAGTCTGGCGTCTCCAGCAGGCACTTCATGGGGCTGGTTTGGGACACACAGACAGAGGAGCAGCCTTTCCTCCCCTCAGCACCACAGCAAGGGGGCAGCTGGCGGCACGGGGCCAGCGGGTCCTTCCTGCCACAGTAACGAGGGCAGCTTCTGCTTTGTGGTGGGGGAAAGGGAAGGCCTGCCAGAAACCCGGCCCGGAGCAGTGGATCTCTGGGCGTGGTGCCCTGTCAGCCACGCTGTGCCTGGTACACCTGAGGGTGCCCCAGGGTCTGGAGCAGCCCAGCCCTCCCCTCTGTTACCAGCAGAAGTGGCAGCTTGGCAGCACGGGGCGCTCTCCCTGCGTGCGTCCTCACGAGCTCCTGGGGTGGCTGGAATTGCTCAGCTCATGAGCTTGGCTTTCAGAACTGCTGGTTAGAGGCCAATTAAAATGCCTGGCCCAGGGAGGCCCAGCTCCCCATGGGGGCGGAGCTGTCCCTGCTCATCAGAGGCACGTGTCAGAAAGTCCTGGAGGAGGACGGCCGGCCCTCAGGCTGGGCCTGCTGACCTTGTTGGGGGTCTGGCTGAGCCTGTTGCACCTCCTGGAGAGGGGCTGGGCCCTGTGCACACCAGCAGCGCCCCATCGGGGATGCAGGGATCCGTGCCATCTGCTGTCCGTGGTGCTAGGATCGAGCCGGCGCTGCGCCAAGGCTGGGCCCTCTCCAAGGTGCTGATCACACCGCCCCTGCCTCCCTTCTGCCGGCCGGGAGACACTCACGGGAAGCGCTTTGTGTTAACCTCCACCGCACCCTGGACCTTGCTTGGCTAGGATCTTCTCTCCTCCCTCCATCCACGGCACTTCCCGGCAGAAGTCCTCTGCGCAGAAGACCCTGCTTGGCCCTTTGAGAAACAGTATGCTGAGGGATGCAGCTGGCAGGTGAGTGAGCATTCTCTGGACCTGTCCTGGAGTAACCCCAGACCCTACCGACCCAAGGCGAGGCTGAATGTTCTGCCTAGGATTGGCCATGACCAATTTTCACATTTGTGTGGAAATTTGTGATCCCAGCGGCCACGCCCTCTCCCGGCTCAAGTGACATGAGATACCTCGGGGAGTGAGCACCTTGCACTTTCTGAGACCAACACGAGACCTTTTGCAAGTACCAGGACTTGTTCCACTGACAGGAAGAGGGCAGAGTGTACCAAGCAGGTGCTGAGATCTGACTTTCTGTGCTCACTGGCCGAGTGCCTGCCTCGTGCTGAGTGCCCCTGTGTGGCATCTGCTCCCTGGTCCTTGGCTATCAGAGAGGCAGAAGCAGTGACGGGGGCTCCCTGGGGGCTGAGGAGGAGGGACGTGAAGTAGAAGAAGCTGGAGAGTGGGGTAAGGTCGCCCCAAGGCAACCAACTCTGTGGTCACGAAGGGTGCCCCTTCCAGGTGTGTGACAGTGACAGCACTGTGGTGCTTACTTTAGGATCCAACATGTTGTGAACACGAAGGCTGAGGGAGTTAGGCGAGTCACAAAGGGCTTCACTGAGGACTAAATGCTGGAGTGGCTGCTGGCGAGAAGGGCAGCCTGGATCTCTCCAGCTGTGTTTGGTTTAGTCTTCCTCCACCACTGACCAAAACTGACGTTGGGCCTGCGGTGAGCCTTGGAGGATGGAGGCCATGCCAGGAACAACGAGGCCCCAGGCCTGAGGTAAAGATGGGCTTGGGGCTGGGGATTTAACTCAGTGGTTCCAGCATCTGCCTGGCCAAGGCAAGGTCCCGAGTTTGATCCCCTGTACCACGTACCACAGTGCTCACACCTGTAATCCCAGCACTTGAGAGGCAGAGCCAAGAGGACTGCTGTGAGTTTGAGGCTGGTCTGGGCTACGTATTGAGCTCAGGGCCAGTGTGGACTACAAAGCGAGACTCTGTCTCCAAAGAAAAGAAGAGATGGACTTGGGGTTCAGCAAAGAGGCTGGAGTAGGAGCAGCTTGGACTGGCAAAGTCATGAGCCCTAAGCAGCTCCTGTCTGAGGCAGCACCGCCTCTGCCAGCTGTGACTCCCAGGGAGCAGAGGTCACACGGCTCACGTCTGAGACATCGTTCATTCCTCACTTGTAAAGTGGATGCATTATTAGGGTCTTACTTCTGAGACTGCTACAGAAATCATGCCTCTATAAGTACCATATCAGCCCCCTGAGGGCAAGCATGCACCCAGAGCGCAGCAATGCCCAGGGCCTATGAGGGCCACAGAGGCATTGAAGCTCTGGGCAGACAGGCAGGGAGCGGGGCCTCCAGAATCCCCATCAGAGGTGTCGGCCAGCACTGTCTTGAAGAGGCTCCACTCCATTCCTCTCCTGCTGTTAGGCAGACAAGGCCTTCCTCAGGTACCAACCTGTCAGGTGCCTGGGCCCTGCACAGACACCCAAGCAGGAGCTGCCGCCGGAAGTGTAGGGGACTAGGTCAGAGCTGGGTCCAGCCTGATCTGGTGGCCATCTGATCCCAAGCCTGTCCCCACCTCTACAGGTGACCCTGGGAAGTGCTGCTGCCACTGAGCTGTGTCCTAGGACACCATTCAGGTGGGTCCGGGTGACCAAGTCGAGCCACACTCCTCTCAGGCTCTTCCGTCCTGGTGCCACCCACTTCCCCTCTGCCCTGGTCCCACCTCTCCGATGCTGACTTCTTCACAGGAAGGATTCTGGGCCCATTTTCCACTCCCTTCTAGTAGGTAGAGTCTCTACCAGGTTCTGTGCTCATGTACCTCATCCTTCCAGCTTCCAGGGCCCCAGGGCCTCGCCTTTCAGCATCTCTCACAGGGCCCTTGTCTGTGGCTTCAGCTCCGTGAGCTGTCACACTTCAGCCCCGGTCACCTAATGCCCGGGCAGCCATTCAGGTCTCCTGGAGCATTTCATCTGGTGAAGCAAAGGATCAACTGTCAGGCCTGGTGCTGCAGTCGGTCCTGAATGCGGGGGCCAGGCCACCACCTCCACCCACCTGCCAGGCTGGCCCTGGGCCACCATACCCTGCATCCAGCCACCATTTGGACTGGATGCAGCCTGCAAGTGGCTGGGCATCCAGCTCTGTCCAGGGTGAAGCTGGGCATCCAGCTCTGTCCAGGGTGAAGCTGGGCATCCAGCTCTGCCCAGGGTGAGGCAGGCCAATGGGCCATCTTAGCTCTCCTGGGCCAGTGCCCCGCAGTGTGCTGATAGGGAGAGACCTGGGGAGGGGTCAGCAGCCCAGCGGAAGCCAAAGCTGGGGGGAGGCGCCGGTGGTGGGGAGAAGGAGTAGGTCAGGAGGACTCCAGGCAGCGAGCAGAGCTGTCTCTGCCGAAGCAGGCAAGGGACAGGTGCTGGCGGAGAGAGGCACAGACGGTCACAGTGAGGGCCGAACAGGCAGGAGCAGATGGCCCGCCCCAGCCAGCAGCCTCCGGATCGAGGTTTCTTGGCTTTTCTCAGGGCCAGGCGTGCCGGGTGGCCCCAGGGAGAGGGAGGCTGGGCGGACACGCTGCAGGCAGGAGCTGTGTCCTGCAGCCGCTCCCAGGAGGGCCACCTGTGCTCTCAGGCTGAGAGGGGAACTCAGGTGAGAGGTGCGTGTGATGCCCCAGCCAGAGAAGAGCTGGTGGGAGCTGGGGATGGTGCAGGGGGCTTGGGGAAGCCTTCTGCCCCGATCCTTTCCACACACCTACAAATCAGGAGGAATTAATTCAGATGCTGCTATTTCTATGATAAACATCAAAATATGTAAATATCGAACCTTCTTCCTTCAGTCACTAAAACAAATGGAAAACACATTTATTAGCATAGAGATGAGTTTAATCAAATCAGCCGAGTACAAATTAGCCACAGGAAATGTAATGAGCTGGGAATTAATTAGTAGCATAATGATAATAACACTGCCTGCTGATTACCTCAGGCCACGGCTGTCCTGGCCTCCCATGCAGCCACAGACCCACGGACAGCCAGTGCCTTTGTGGGAGGCCCTGGGCCCTGGGAGCAAGGCCTGCGTGTCCCGCTGTCCTGGGGCACAGGAAAATGTGGTCCTGGGGAGCGTGAGGCATTAAGTGCACGGTGGCTCAAGAAGGGGCCCCGGAAAGTGCTGTGGCCCGGCCCTGGGTGGCCGTCCTGCTCCCGGTGTGGAATCCCAAACAGATCCCACAGCCCTGTCCCTCGGGACTGTGGGATTTACAGATTTGCAGCCTCGCCTTGACCCGGGGGCCCTTAGTGGGGGACCAAAGGACCACGGACTTTTCACAGCCAGGGAAGGTTCATTTCTTGCTAGGAGACCCCAAAGTTGCCTGAATTTCAGCCTAACAAGACTATCAATGTTATCTTGGGATCATCTGCCCACTCTGCAGGGTGGCTGGTGTGTAACGGGCATTGCATAACCCCTAAAACTGGTCTGACTATCTTCAAGGCCAGTGGGCATCTGAGTTCCCTGACACTGACAGCAGTCAGGGCCCAACAGCTCCTGCATGAAGTGGACAGTGCTGGCCTCAGTGGGTGCAGTGTTGGCCGCAGTGGGCACACTGCCAGCACAAGCCCAGAGGTGGGGAAACCTTGGAACGTTCCCAAGGAATGCTCAGGCCAAAGGGCAGGGGACCCTCCCCTGGCCCTCAGGTCACTGCTTGGTATGTATGTATATATGTATGTATGTATGTATGTATGCATGCATGTATGTATGTATGTATGCATGTATGTATGTGTCTTTTCAGGACCAAAGACTGAACCCAGGGCCTTCTCACTGAACTGCACTCTTAGCCCTTTGTTTGTTTGTATTTGAGAAAGGGTCTCATTAAGTTATCAGCTTGCCAGGACTGGGCTTTAACTTGTAATCAATCTCTTGCCTCAGCTTCCCAGAGTTCTAGAATTGCAAGTGTGTACCATTGGTGTGCATGCCCTTTTACACACCAGAATCTCCTATCTTTCAGACCTAATATTTGTATTCTCCAATTTCCTCCATAAAATCTAGATTTCCAGCCCCTTCTTTTGTGAACACTCAACCTGTGTGTGCAGCAGGGACGCCTGTCCCACGGAGGCAGGTGTGGGTGCTGAGGCCCCCCAAGCCAGGGCCCGAGGCTGCTGTGCCTGCAGCCCTCGCTCCGCACTAACTGGAGGGAGACGCATCTCTTCTTATCTGGTCACAGACTCGTAGGGCAGAGAAGTGACCAGGGACCCTGCCTGAGTCCTGAGGCCCAGGACTGAGCCCGACTTTGGGCTGCACCTTGGTGAGAAAGCCCGCACCAAACTCCGAGGATCCCGGGGCCTCCGGTAGCTGGGCAGCCTTCTCACCTAGAAGACACTTCTGCACCCTCTGTGTCGCTGTGCAGTATCAGCTCAGCAACGGGCTCAGAGGAACCTGTGCATCTCCAGGCCAAGGAATCGTGGTGCAGGAGCAACGCACGTCGTGCAGATGAGTACTGCGTTCCTCATATGGCGGCCTGGGTAGAACAAGTGACCAAACTGTGCTCCAGACCCAGGCCAGGCAGGATGGCGCGCGGGACACGTGTGTCAGGGCCACGCAGTGACCTGCTTCAGGACACCTTTCTCCCAAGAGGCCACAGGGAAGGAGGAGGATGGTGGCCCTCTGGGGACCAGCCTCTCTCTCCACGATCCTCCACCAGCCCCCCACCTGGCTCCTGGGTCTCTCGTGAGCATGTACAGCTCGTTCCATGCTTCACATGCTACAGAAGTGGCTGTCACTGTGACCACCTGCAACCCTGCCACAGGGTTGGTTCCATCTAGGGCTGAGCTTTTCCCAAGGTTCTGTCCAGCGATGGCTGTGGGGCCTAAATGGAGAAAGCAGCAGATATCGGTTTGTTGACTGTTCAAAAAAAAGTCCGTCTTCTGGGCACCCAGCCGTCCTAGGTGGGGCCTTGTTAGGGAGAGGTTCGTGCAGAAGCAGCGAGTGAGGCAGGTCACACTGCAGTGTGTGATGCTGGTGTGGCCAGGTCCAGGTTCAAAGGGGAGGCATAGGGATATGGAGGAGGAGACCGCCTGAGGACAGAGCGGAGCCTGAGACAACACGACCACAAAGCAAGGAACCCGGGAGCCTCCAGCATTCCTGAGAGCCTCCAGAGGGAGCACACTACCCCACCAAGGCCTCAGAACCACGAGAAAGTGACTATCATCTGTCCTTGGTTACGGCAGGCCCAGGGCACATGCTATCCCTACCCCGTGACAAAGCTCAGGGTCCCCGCCGGTTCTGTACCTGTTTGGACGAACTTCAAGCTGGAGCTGACCAACAGAGCGATGCAGATGACTCCAGGGGTCAAGGGGACAGGAGAGCGGAGCCGCAGCGGGGGAGTGTGAGGCCAAGGTAGCTCCGCTCTTCAGGGTCAGGTGCTGAGCACATTTGTGTTCTGATGAGAAAGAAGCACAGCAGGGGGGAGCGGAGGGTGCTTAGCAGTGGTCCTGTGCACTGCTCTTGGCCTTGGGCTTCGGCATCACCAGGAGCGACAGTTCTTGTCCCCAAGGCCACTCCCACTGTGGAGGAAGGTGGCTCACTGTGCTAGGTGAAAGTGTGGGGCCTTGGTGACAGCTGCTCCCTTGGTCACAAGCCTCCTCCAAAGGGGTCTCACCTCCAAACAGGGGCACACCCCTCTAAGGGGATGCAGCACCCGCAGGTCCCGGGAAGCCACGAGCCCCTGCGGGGCTGCCTCTGCGAGCCGTCCAGTACCACCCTTCTCTCTTGTGGGACCACAGCCCCAGCAGCCATTGCCCTATACAGAAGATGTGCCAAGGCCCAGGCCCCCACACCAGCAGCACCTCCCGAGCCCTGTTCTCCTCTCTGCCTCCCTCCCACTCCCTGGGAATCCCAAGAGGTTTCTAGAGGAACCAGATGCACATTCCAGAGGAACACATGCACACGCACATACACACACGCACACGTGTGAACATGCATGCACACACACAGAGACAAAGACAAAACACAGGCAGCGTCTGGAGCCTTCAGGGACAGAGGGCTGCCTCAGCCTCACTGCTCCCCGGCCTCTGCTGACCCTGCCCAAAGCCCTCAGCCCTGTCACAGGCGTGTGAGGACACAGCCCCGCCTGCAGCCACACCTGCCCTCGCTGCGGGGCAGTGTTGCGTCGCAACACTCGGCATGGCTGGCGCCAGGCTGCACCCGAGCCTGCTGATTCCTTCATTTAAAGACACTCATTTCTTCCAAGCCAGGGATTTTATGGCTCTAAGGATGAGGAGCTGTTATCCCTACCTGCCCTGGAGCACTCTATTCTGAGTTTATGGTAAGCTTCACTAATAAACTGTTTAAAACATATGCTAATCGTGTTTATTGTATTCTGTAATTATCATATGTATCATTAAGGGAGCAGCTTCCCCTGGGAATCTCGGCATCTTGCAGCCTCCCCTGCTTTGTGTGTGTCTGTGCATGTGTGTGTCTGAGTGTCTACATGTGCACACCTGTGCAGGCACAGGCGTGTTATGTGTCCGTCTATGCCTGTCTGTGTGTCTGTGTGTCTGCGTGAGTACCTGCTTGCCTGTATGATCCAGACGCACAGAGAGTGTCCGCCTTCCCCAGGGGAGGCCGCACCTCCGGAGCCTGCGTGGCAGCTCCTGGCACAGCCAAGTGGGGCTGGGCTCTCGCTGCGCTCTGTGCACCCTGACGGTTACGGGAAGCCCCCGACAGACAGCACAATGCAGGGCGGCGCGCGGCCCTGCGGCTGGTTCCGAGTCAGCAGCCACTGATGTGGTTCTCATCCGGGGTCCGAGCTGCTCCGCGGCAGGACTGGGAAGGACACCTGACAGCTTCTGGCCAGATCTTGACGGAGCAGCCAGGGCAGTGGGCGGGCAGGATTGCTGGCCAGTGGGTTTAGTTAGAGCCATGTCCCAGCCTGGCAGGAGGGCTTCCGAGGTGACCCTGAGTCTCCCTGGGAGTCCCAGCACCCTCCCCGGTTCAGTTTCTCTCCGGCCGGTGCCTTCGTGTGCCCAGCCCAGTAACCTGGGTTCCTGTCCACAGAGTGAGCCTCTCACAAGGGGCCAGACACTGGGCCCGGATCACCTGGCCCAAAGGAGGTCCCCTCTCAGAGGAAAGGTGGGCATCTCCTCCCAACCATGGGCCAGAAGGGACAACTCTACAGGACTTTAGGGAGCACGGTGGGCAGGGACTGCGGTCCCTCCTAGCTTTGCTTACTGAGGACAAGGCTTTGCAGCAGTGACGTGTCCTACCAGTGAGTCCCTGGGCTCTAACGCACACAAGCCCTCAAAATGTGGAACCACGAGAGGAGGCACAGCAAGGACGTTGGAGACAGCAGGGCAAGTGTGATTCCAGCGCGGCGGCAACAGTGGCCCGAGAAGAGATGGAGATGTGAAGTGACCGGACCCCCCCCCCCCGGGAAGGCAGCCCCCGAGTAGCAGCCTAGGGGCTGTCTTGTCAAAAGCCGCGCCAGAAGTGCCTGACTCCGGGACGCAGAAGGCCTCACGTGCCAAACAACAGCGCGATCTCAGCAGAAGCACTCCACTTAATACGCACTGACAGAGGTCCCTCCAGGAGCCGGCCACGTGTGCAGCGAGTGGGCAGAGCTGCACAGACCTCTCCCGGGGAGGAGTGTGCTGACTCGCGGTGCAAGGGAAGCCCTGGAGGCAGACGGGCCAGCGCTGCGCTGCCTCTTCCCCAGCGATGTGCGTCAGCCCAGGAGCCTCCACTGGAGTGCGTCCACGCACCCGCCGCTGCCTCAGAGGGATGTCACTTTCCACCCTGGCCCGCTATTTAGGAGGACTCTTATCCGTGAGCCACAGAGCTCCCGAGGCTCAGGGATGTCTGAACTGTGGTCCCAGCAGGCTGAGAAGGAACCAGCGGTGGAAGTTAAGGTCTCCTGTTCCATCTCCACCCGGTGTTTTCCAGCCTCAGTGGGTTCTCTGCCACAGCACTCTGGAGGTCCCAAGACCCCATGCCACCCCCAGAGGTAGAGGAGGACAGGGCACAGGGCTCTCCGGAGGCTGCAGCCAGGCACAACTCTGCTCGTGACATCCAGCCCACAGGGAGCACTGCCTGGGCCACCATGGCTCCTGCTGGGCAGGGGGTGTGCCGGGCTGTGGACAGGGCACACACGTGCAGACGCCACCTCTCTCTGCTGCTGGCATGTGGACGAGCTTGCTCGAGGACCGCCCTGCCTGCCAGTTCTTGGTGTCTAGAACTGATCACAGTCTGATTCCCCACCAACCTGTCTACACTGCCTGCTTCCAAAATATTTGTTTGTGTTCATTACTGGGGATCGAACCCAGGGCCTCTACCCAGAGCCACATCCCCAGCTTATGTACTACTCGTTCATTCTTATTCTGAGAGGGATTTGCTAAGCCACTGAGTTGCCCAGGCTGGTTCTGAACTCACCGTCCTCTTGCCTGGGGCTCCCAAAACGCTGGGATTACAGGCATGTGCTGCTATACCTGGCTGAAATAGTCTTTCTAAATGGCCCTTTTAATTCTCATAAATTGCTTATGCCTCCTTCTTGTGACCAATGGGCATGCTGCCCAGCACACCAGGGTGGACGCCATAAATACACGGAGTAGATAATGAAAGCTGTGGGTTCCATTTTTAAAAATGAAATCTGATCCAGAAACTGTTCTGGACAGAAAGTGAAGAGAAAAAGCCTCCAGCTCCACCCCGAGGTGGCTCCATGCATTTGAGGAAATGATAAAAGTGAGCGTTTAAAACTACCTCCCACCAGTGCTGGCTGAGCCCAAGACTGGCCAAGGGCCCCCAGTGAGCCTGTCCGCCCATCACCGACCCTGCCAGGCCAGTCTTCCAGGCCTGGCTCCTGCACAACTGGACGCTTCCTGGGGAGGAGCATGGGGAGCTCTGCTGGCACACTGCGGCCCATCCTGCAGGGATCTGCAGTGCATCCAGGTAGAGCGGCGCAGGCAGAGGGCAAGGTCCTGACTGCCCTTGCCTCTGCACACGCGTCCCTGAGACCAGCCCTGCTACTGTGCCAAGCTTCCAGAGCCTCCCGCCCGGGCCCTGCTTCCACGCAGGCCCACCTCGACAGACCCGAGCTCCTCAGGCAGGTCTGGCCCTGGGCTGCAGGCCAGACAGAGAAGGGCGTGCCCTGTGGAGGAGCCCAGCCTGCGGGTCAGCAAAGGCCTGGCCGAGGACCCAGCAGTCAGCTTCAGCTTGTGGGGCCAGACCGTCTCCCTGGGAGGAAAGCGGAGTTGTCCTGCAGAGGCTTTGTCACCAAAATGACGTAACAGACAAGCTGAGTTTCAGGTTTAAAGTATGTGCACCAAAAGATATCAACCAGGAAAAAGGTCCCCAGAGGGGAGGATGTACTTGCAAATTATAGGTTACATATTAAACATTTAGCATCCAGGATACATAGAAAGCTTCTAGAAACAACATAACCAAAAATTTCAAAGATGAAACAGGCAAAGAGTTTGAACAAACATTTCTCCAAATGGCAAAAAACAACAGAAAGACTCCCACTTGCTGACCCTGAGGGGAATGCAGGTGAGAACCACAGTCAGACATCAGTGGCCACCCATCAGGACGGCCATGGTGCAACCCCCAAGGAGAAGGTATCGATAAGAACATGGAAGAGCCAGGCCCTGTGCGTTGCTGATGGGACTGTAAAATGACCTGCTGTGCAGTGGGTCCTCAGAAAACTAGAAATGCAGGTACTTAGTGATATAGCAGATCCACTTCTGGGTTTATGCAATCGAAAGATTTGAAATCAGATATTTGTACACCATTTTCATAGCAGGACTTTCTGCAGTAGCTAAGACATAGGACCAGCCCACACGTCCACGGACAGACAAAGACCCTGAAGCATACAAGCTGCAAACAGAAGGAGCTTGAAGGTGTGGCACTGAGTGAAGGAGCCAGGAGTGAGAGGACCATGCTGAGCAGATCTCCTGCAGAGGTGTGGGCAGAGCGGACAGCACCCTGGGGCCGGGAGGAGCTAGGAGGAGTATGTCAAATGGGCCCATCTCCAACTGGGAAGATAAAGGTCCCCTGCAGACTGATGCTAGCTATGGTTGTGGAAAGCTGGAATGAACTTAATGTCCCACTGAAATGAATAGTTAAGGTGGCAAATTTATGTGTATTTTACCACAGTAAAACAGATTGGTTAAAAATAGAATACTGTGCTGGCAACCAGCTGGAGACTGCCACTCTCCCGGCCAGACCTGGGCTGGCCCCCACCTGTTCCAGGCGTGAAGGAGCGACAAGGCATGACTTCCCGGGCTGGGCAGTCATGAAGTAGGTGATCCAGCCCGTCCACTGGCCATGGCAACGTGGTTGCTTTTGGGTCCCAGTGTGGTGCACTGTGCTGCTCGGCCTCAGGAAGCAGCCGCCTCTGCAGCCTCAGCCTGCTGTCACCAGTCACACTGTGGAGAGAGCACCTCACAGGTGGTGGCTTCAGGGAGCCTCCCAGCCCCATCAGACCAAGGTCCCCTTAAAGGATGAAGGCCCTGGCTGGGGGCCAATGGGGAGCCTGGAGATATAATGATCAGTTATTCTTGGCCAGGAGGGTGAGGGGGTCCCGCGGGGCCATCGTGGGACTGACGGGGCTGCAGTCAGAGGGGGCTGCGACCCAGGCCCCACTCCTGGCCCTCGCTGCAGGCTCAGTGAACTGGCACCCCGATGCAGATGCAATGCCTCGCCTGAGGTGCTAGACAGGGGCACCAGGTGACAGTGTGACTGCTTGCCCTCTGCGGCATGAAGGGATCTGGGGCCAGCACACGACAGCCGCTACCATGTGGCTGGAGCCTTATGCCGGGCCATGTGGAACGTAGATGTGCTGTGTCCCAGGGCCAGTGACTGCTCACGCGGCCCACACCTCATCCTGCAGGTGAGCACACGCACGTGTGAGCTGACCCTCCGCATGGGGCGTGCATGATAGGTCTTGCATGATAGCCGTAGCAACTGAGAGGCTCTTCCACTTCTGAGACCGCCCCAGGGAGAGGAGAGGAGCACAGTAGGGCCACGCGAGCCCCTGCTGCCCTCGGGTGGCTGCCTGGGGTTCGCCACGCCTGCGGGGGTCTGGGCCGGGGAGAAGAATCGCCGTGTGTAGCCCAACACAGGTGAACCCTGCACCGAGGACATGGATGGCCTTGTGACCACAGCCCCAGCGTTGTGCTCAGAAAGGAGGTTCTGGGGAGCTCCTTGTTGGCACTGTGGGGCCAGGCCTTGTTGGCATGAAAACGTACACAGAATGTATACATGTTCACATACATGGGTGTATGTTCTCACACATGTAACTACTCACACAGCTTGCATATGCACACCACACGCACATGCCCCTGTCAGAGCCATCACGTGCACAAGTGCACACCCAGAGCCCTGGGCCCCTTCCGGAAGCTGTGTCCACCCATGGACCCCCAGGGCCAGGCAGCCCGGGGAAGGACGCAGTAACTGTCTCTCTGGCCTGTGTCTCAGCTGGGCTTACAGACTTTAACAGAGCTTCACAGGAGCCCTCCTGACGCTCGCTGACAGAGTGAGAACGTCTCAGCCCCGGCGTCCTCGTCACGCTGCTCACAGCCAATGACCGGTGAGCTTGGAGCCGCCCTTCCTCATCTTCCTCTGTTTTTGCTCCTCTAGCTGAATTCCTTGAGCCAGAGATACAGCCTCAAGAATGTTTTCTCTTGCTTGTAGTGAAGATACCAGCAGGGTAGGGGATACAGCGCAGGCAGGGAAAGAAACTTCAAGGCTGAGCCTGAGAGTCTCCTTCTGGGAACAAAGGCAGGCGGCGCTCGGGACTGTGGCTCCTGCCCTCAGGCCCCTCAACCGCTGCAGGCTCCGACCCAGGAGAAACTGTGCCGCTTCCAGCAGAGATTTTAAAAGATATCTCACCCAGGAGCCCAGTGAGAGGGGAGGGGGGTTAGTCAGTGCAGAGAGGTTAAGGGTGCAGGGTGACTGCACAGACAGCTGTGCGTGAGGGAAGGAAAGTCGGGGAGGCCTAGAGGCCAAGCTCACTGGTCCCCTCATACTGGGGGGCCGGGAGTGGGCTGGAGATCCCACCCTTAGGGGCTGTGGCTGGGGACCATGTACTCAACCGCTCAGAGAACGCCCTAGAAAGAAGCGGCCAGTGTTGTCGTCATGGCGACACCCCCTTCCATCCACAGGGACACAACAGCTCGTCATTGTCACCCTCCTGCTGCTCTCCCCAGAGGCCTTTGGGGACTTGGGGACCCCAAATGCAGGGTTTGTGCTCCACTGTGGCCAGCCTGCTGCTGCCCTCTGCTGGCCACCCAGGCCAGAGACAGAGGGGAGGGGACCACTGCGAATTGGGACCGTGTCAGCTCCTGCCGGCTTCCGGAGCTCGTTGCCACGGAAACGAGCTGCTGCAGGGCCGTCTGGGAGGCAGGAATCCTACATCCTCCTTCCCCCATAGTCAAATTCCTCAAGCTCTACCTCCCCAGCGCAGACGTGTGACCATGGCTCCTGGGGAAGGGAAAAGGGCGCCACAGGGGCTGGGCCACCTGCCGCCCAGTGCCGTGGACACTGGCACCACCACCTGCCGCCCAGTGCTGTGGACGCCGGCGCCACAGGGGCTGGGCCACCTGCCGCCCAGTGCCGTGGACACTGGTACCACAGGGGCTGGGCCACCTGCCGCCCGGTGCCGTGGACGCCGGCGCCACAGGGGCTGGGCCACCTGCCGCCCAGTGCCGTGGACACTGGCACCACCACCTGCCGCCCAGTGCCGTGGACACTGGCACCACCACCTGCCGCCCAGTGCCGTGGACGCCGGCGCCACAGGGGCTGGGCCACCTGCCGCCCAGTGCCGTGGATGCCGGCGCCACAGGGGCTGGGCCACCTGCCGCCCAGTGCCGTGGACACTGGCACCACCACCTGCCGCTCAGTGCCGTGGACGCCGGCGCCACAGGGGCTGGGCCACCTGCCGCCCGGTGCCGTGGACGCCGGCGCCACGGCCTGGCCCTCACGTAAGGCCAGAGCTGCATCCATGTGCCGCCCAGCCGGCAGGCCCGTGAAGGCCAGGGAAGCCCAGTCTCAGGGAACCTCACGGTGGAGGCGTGGGGGCCCCTGTGGGCTACGGCCCCTGACACTTCCTCAGCGCCACCACTCTGTCCTTCCAGTTGTTACTTCATGTAAACAAACAAGAGAATTGTGGCTTCTAAATAAAGCTTCTTGTCTTTAAATTAATATATCACATTCTCTCCTGAAACGAGAGAATTATTTGTCTCTGGAGGAATCATGTTAAAGACTGACATAGGGTATGACTGTGTCATTTGCATATGCAGATATGTCTAATTATTCAACTCCCAATTAAAGGCTTGTGTGTCAGCAAATGAGACTAATTAGATACATTTATCTATGATAATCGGCTTTTTTTTTTTTTACAAACAAAATAGATCCCCCTTCATTTCTCAAGAAATTACTCTGGGTGAACAGGGGAAAACCTTGCTTGTCCTGAGCCAGGCTAAAGGGAGGACAGGGCTGGTACCTGGGGTGCGGGGCACTGAGGGTACCCTGCATCTGGACTGGTGTCTCCATGCCGCACCCTGTGGGCACAGAGCTGCCCTCCATGCCAGCATGGCACAGGGTCAGAAACAGCTTGAGCTGTATGAAGAGCCACGGGGCGCAGGAAGGGAGCCCCTGGGTCCAGGAAGTCCAAGGTCGGTTCTGCCCCCAGAACAAACGGCAGAGCGGGCGAGGCGGGCACGGACTCACACTGGACAGTACGGAACTCTCTCTGGACACAAAGAGCCCTTAAACATACAGCCTGAAGTGGGTGGCAAAGCCTGGACTTGACTTCCACCAGCGCTGTGGGGAGGGCTGTGCAGGAAAGAGATGGTGCTACCCTCGGCTCTGAGCCGCCGCCCACCCCGACCTGCCCCCGCTGGGCTGTGGGCCACTGGGCTCTGCTGCCTGGCCTCGAATGCCTTCCCAGTCCCCTTAGTACTCAGAGACCCCCCAGGACAGAAGCCTTGCCCCCGCCTGCCCACTGCTGCCCCTGCCTGCCCCCTGCTGCCCCTGCCAACCCGGGTCCATGACCAGGGTTTGTCGTCATTTGCAATCTTTTACAGAGAAATCAGGGAACACTGTCACTCACAAGCCCCACCTCCTCAGCACAGGACGGGGTACTCCTGGCTGGGACTAGCTTTGTGGGCTTGCTGGCGAGAAGGGAAAGGGTGGCTGGGCACCTCACAGGGCGAGGGCAGCACCTGGCCTTGACGTCCCCCTGGCATTGGGACATGGGCTTTCTCACCTGGGGGCATGTGCAGGGGTGAGGGTGCCCAGATCAAGGCTGGGGGATCAGGAAGTGGAAAGCTGGGGCGCTGCGGAGTGGCACTGGCCTACTGGGAGACCTCGGTCCGGCAGCCACAGTCGGTCTGAAGTGGGAGGTGAAGGTCCCCACGACAGGCCTCCTCTCCCCTTCCTGGGGCTCCTGCCGCAGGCCCCACCTCCCCACAGGTCCTCCCAAGTCTCTTACCCTCCAGGGCCTTCCTGGGACCTGGACGCAGAGTGCCTGGACCCCCCCACGCCCAGGGAACTGTCCTCCCTCCCCAGCAACACTCCTCAGTCACCTGTTTGGGGCAGTTAAAGCCTTTACTTGGAAAGATGTGTTCAGGGGGATAAAAGCAGAGAACCGGACTGAAGATAAAACCAGTCAGATTTCATGAGGGGTTGATTCGAAATACAGGTGGAATCTGGGTCATTTCTGGTAAAACTCAGACTCGATTCAAAGCCTAACCTGAGCTCAGGGTGGCAGCCGGGCGCTGCTGTGTCTGGCCAAGGCAGCGCGAGGGAGCCGGTCACGCGGCCCGTCCGCTCCGCTTCCCCAGGCCGCTCCTGAGCGCGCCCCCTTCCCGCTGGTGCTCGCGTTCACAGGCTGCTTCCCAGCGTGCCGACTCTTCAGAAGTCGCCGAGTTTCAGATCTTTCTAACACTGACACGGACCAAGTCTCCTCCAGCACGCAGGTCATAGGCAGTGTGAAGGAGAGCGGAGGAATCCATGGACGGTGCTGTCCAGGCAGGTGGGCCTGCAGGCCTCCGTGCGGCTGGAGGTGGAGAGGCCCAAGCATCCTCTAGAGGAAAGAATTTGCCTCTCTCCTCCGTGGAAGTTCAAGGCACGCCAGTGCCCAGCGGAGGTGGAAGGTGGGAGAGGGCAGGGTCTGGGCAGCAGGGAGCGGGACTGGGAGGGCAGGGCGTGGAGGACAGACAGACAGGGTCTCCCTGCACTGGACCCACGAGTCCTGGGTGCGGCCAGCACCATCTCAGCTTTTGGCAAACGCTTAGGCTCAAAGCCTGCTCTGCCTGCGTTCACTAGACTCTGCCTCGGCTGCTCCCTCTGGAGATGATGGAAATCTAATTAGTCAAGTGGCTTGGCACCAACATCCTGGCTTACCAATGCTCAAGAGACCTGAGCGTCTCTTGGCTGCCAGGCCCCTCCCTCTCTGCCTCTGTGCCCTCTTGGTTTCTAAGCTGACCTACGGCTGCTACTAGACACCGATTGTTTTTCAGAAACAGATAATTAATCAGGCCCCATTATGAAAGGCACTTGTTCTGTGAGCGCGTCGGAGAACAGCAGGATCCAGGGGCAGACGCAGTGCCCAGGGCCAGCGTGAGGAGCCAGCCTGGCCCTGCGTGTGCCTGCGGCTCTCCCACGGCCCTGCCTCTCGGAGCAGGGATCAGAGCTTCTGGACCCACCTGACGTCCAACTCTGGTGTGCCAAGGTGCCCAGCCTGCCCCGCCCTACCACGTGGACCTTCAGGCTCCCTGGCTCGGCCTCTGGGTGGCTTTGGCACCTGGGTGGTGGAGAAGGTCTCTGTTCCTGGTCTCTCTGTGACCGTTCGCACCATCCATGTAGTGTGGGGCTGCACTGCCAACTGCCCCCCAATCTATCCCTTGCGACACCCCTGTGCTGATTTGAAGACCTGCGTTGCGGCAGGACCCTGTATATCATTCACTCATGAGCGCTTGTTGCCCCAAGCTGCTGTCAGGGTCAAAGCACAGGTCGAGAAGGAGAGGCAACTGCGAGGCGCGGGCAGGCTCCTGCCTGGCGTCGGGGTTGGCCTGGTCCTGGAGGTGCACTGGCGGCAGCATTCCTCTCTGGAAAGCAGACAGGGAGAGCCAAAGGACCCAGGCTGAGGGTGTGGCACAGGGCCGAGGTTAGGAAGGATTGCCTGATGGACAGACAGACCGGCAGGCAGACAGCTGTGCCTCTCACACTGACTGCGGCTAGGACTGCAGCAGGGTTTGCTGCAGGGCAAAGATGCCAGCCAGTGTCATTTTGAGAGGAGCTCTTGGACCACGGTGTGGGCAACAGCCAGGGTGGGAGGGAGGGGGACCTGGGGCGACCTCAAGAACAGCTCTGCTCTGAGTAGGAAGTCCTGGGGCAGAAGGCCAGCAAGGAGGTAGCAGCTGGTCAGCCTGGCGTCTGGAGGGCAGCTGAGCACATGCCTGGTGGGCGGGCAGGGAGGGCAGGGAGGGCAGATCTCTCCAGCGCTGGAGGTTCCAGGCCCGCTCTGTGGGGGTGGGGTGTGGGGAGCTACTTCAGCATCCCGTCTCCTGCTTTCCCACTGCTTATATCTGACCTTGTACAGACAAGCCGTGTGTGTGGCACCCTATGAAAGGACAGGCTGGAGCCGACGTCTTGTGGGGGTCCCCTGATGACAGGCGCTGCAGTGCCCAGCAAAGCCCTCCCATGTGTGGCCTTGTGTGTCGGCCCTGAGCACCGTCGGCTGCACTTGTGACTCCAAGAGGTGACCTTCTTCCTGATGACAACTCCTGGCCACCTGTCCTGAGTCGACTTAGCAAAGGGGCAGGTGGCACTGCACCTGGGCACCGCGGTGAATCAAAGGCACCTGGGAGGCTTGGCACCCAGCAGCCGAGGGGCTTCCACAAGGTGAATGCGCGAGGAGACCCGGCACTGCAGCTCCGTTCCCGCGTCCCGGGCCAGCCACTGCCCTAGGCTTGGGCCTTTGACAGTGCAGGGTCTCCACCGCCTTCTTCTGACCAGACACTCATCTTCCTTGGGAGCAAACGCACGCGTCACACACGTAGTGCACTCTCAGATACAAGGCTCTGTCCACAGCCCAGAATGCTACCTTCGAGCACTTTGGTACTCGCTGTATCCACCAGCCGGTGGTGATGACGGCGACGGTGACAGCAGACGCCATGGTGATGGTCTTGGTCACTTTCCTCGCGCCTCAGACAAAATACTTGGACTTTAAAGGAAGACCAGTTTGCTTCAGATTATGGTTTCAGCCCATGGTTGGCAGCTCGAAGGCAGAAAGAGCAGGGCAGACAGGATGGCGGAGGAGAAACGGCGCCGTCCTGGTGACCAGGAAGCAGAGCGGGAGGAGGGGCAGGAGAGAGACTTCCGGGCCACCCCACCCACCTCTAGCGGCAAGTCCGCTGTAACGCCCTGTAAGAAGTCACCTCCAAAGCCCTCCTCTGGGGGACCCTGGATCTAAACCGGAACAGTGAGGACAGCAACGTTGCTGCTGATGGTGATGTCAGTGGCGGTGACACCAGTGACGATGCAGGATGCTGGGAGGCGGTGGTGACAACAGTGATGGCGAACGTGGTCACTGGTGACCTCAAACAGCTGACTCACTAGCAGTCCTCACCTCCATTCTCCTCCCAGAACTGGGTGACAGAGTCCGCACCCAGCGGAGAATCTTCGCTCCTCTTTCCCTCCCGACCTCTGCCCCTATGTCTCAGCCTTCTGTCTACACCAGTCCGCCATCCTCTCCAGTCTCACAGTTTCATCTCCAGCTACAGCCAGCAGCTCCTGAAGCCATATCGGTAGCTGACAGCCCGGAGCTCCTGGCAGGTGCACGAGGCCCAGGGTCCAACTCTAGAGAGCTGAAGGCGAACCTGGCCTGTGGGCTCCTCTCCTCGGTGGGTCTGTGAGGACTCGGCACGAGGGCTGCTGTGGCCCTGCAGGCAGACATCAGCAGAGCTGGAGCAAAGCAAGACGACCCAGACCCAGAAGGAGCCTCACAGTGTGGTGTGGGGGCTGGGCCAGGCCACAGAGCCCGGCGGCGCTGTGCAGGGCAGGCCAGGGGAGGCTGGGACCGCCGCCCAGGCCCCAGTCTGACTGCTCTCCTTGCCCATGGTGATGATGACGGCGGTGACGCCGGTGAAGATGCAGAGACGGGATGGTGGGGTGGTGGAGACCCATGTCTCCCTGCCATAGATCAGCTGTGATGCAGCTCAGGTGTGACGCAGCTCAGGTGTGACACAGCTCAGGTGTGATGCAGTTCAGGTGTGACGCAGCTCAGGCGTGACGCAGCTCAGGTGTGACGCAGCTCAGGCATGACGCAGCTCAGGCATGACGCAGCTCAGGTGTGACGCAGCTCAGGTGTGACGCAGCTCAGGTGTGACGCAGCTCAGGTGTGACGCAGCTCAGGTGTGACGCAGCAGCCTGTCCATCCTTCAGGTGGATCCTGGACCTGCGTGAACCTGAGTCTGGATGGCACTCAGCCAGAGGCAGGTCGGTGGTGCTGGTGAAGGGTGAAGACCACCTGCAGAGGAAGAAGAGCCCTCGCCAGCCAGGTCCAGTGCAGTCCCGCAAGAGGCCATGTAGTGGACAAAGCGCAGTGAGTGTTGGTGAGACCGGGACCTAGCTGCACTTTCCCCTGTGTGGATCATGCCCCAGCCTGAGATGGGGCAGACTGCACACCCGCAGCGGCCCTGGTGCAGAGGGTGGTGGGCACCCAGGAGCTGCGGGCAGGGCACACGGCACCTGCACAGCCGATGGAGGCTGCAGCCCCCCGGAACACTGCCTGGCGGTGTCTCCACCCGCCCAGCTCTGCACACCTGTGGCTCCTCCCCTGTGTGTGTCCCACAGGAAATCCACACCGTGCTGCCACTAAGGCCACTGACTAAGGAGCGGATGCCAAGTCACAGCATGGCCCTAAAGCGCCCAGTCTTCTTCGAGGGTGGAGGTGGCCAGGGTTCCCTGAAGCAGGAAGCCAAGGCACAGGGGGAGGCGGAGCCCCAGTGCCCAGCCTTCTCTGGCTGCACCTCCTCTGATGCTTTGCAGAGTGCTTCTCACGCCATGAATCAGACAAGCTGGCCCCTCTGAGGCAGCGAGGGTGGTCACACAGGCTGCTCTGAAACCTGCAGGTGAAGGTGCTGAGGGCGTAAGAGCTGCTCTCAACCCCACGGCAGGCCTGGGCGGGGCCCTTTGGGTGCTACCCCTTGTGGTCTGCTTTTGCTTCCTGTTCCCTTAGTGGAGCTTAACTTGTAGAAATCCTGAGCTCACCGGGAGACCTTAGCCTTGGAGATACCACTCCGATGCGGCGAAAGTGGGGAGCTGGCAAATTCCAAAGCCTGTGGGCCTTGACCACATGGAGTCCACGTGGGCCTGGCTCCATGCTCTGAAGTCCCGTAGGGAACCACCCCTCCGATAACCTGGTGAGGCTCCCACAGCCTCGGATCTGTATTCCCAACGCTGAAGTCTGGCCTCTGTCCAGCCGGACAGCAGGCTCACATGACCAGCCACGCAAGCCCGGAGCAGCTCATGCCAAAAGGGCGCCTGCCTGTCTACATGGCTGCTGGGAGCGTGGCAAGCGCACGGTCCTGCGGGTTCACTGCCAGCCAGCCAGCCTCTGCGGTGCCTTTCACGCCCCAGATCCTCCCAGGAGCTGCTGCTCACTGAGTCTCGAGCGTGGAGCCACCGCCTCACCGTGGGAGAAGCGGAGCCCGGCGTGCGCTGCGAGCCGTGCTGGAGGGAGCCGGAGGAGACAGGCTGCTGCTCGCTCCCCAGAACGGGGCTTGCTAACCTCACAGAGGAGACTGGAATCCTTCTCCAGCTCCAGAGGACTCAGTCCACCCCCTCCTGACTTGGCGTGTCCTGTGCGTGGCCTCGGGAGACACACGTGATCAAGCCCTGACTTGCTCAGAGAGCTTCCCACCCACAGCCAGGGCAAGTGCCGCCAGAGCACCACAGACTGTCGCCTGGGACACAGCCCCGGCCTGCACGAGCCCACAGCTCCTCCACATGCCTCTGCTGCAAGACAGGCTGTGCTGTCAGCTGCCTAACGTGTGCGCCAAACAAGTTCACTGCATTGCGGCCTTCTCATGCTGCAATCGCCAATTTTTATATTTTGATGCTAAATCTGGTAAAACTTTAAATTACAGTAATTAAATAATTAGCTCTAAGGTACGGCAAGCGGACAGCTTCACTCTCCCCCACTCCCTGTCGGCGCTGTCTGTGTCGAGGCCCCGGGGGCGAGCGCGTGCCACCGAGCAGAGCAGCCGTGTCCCGAGACGCCCCCACCTGGCTGCTGCCCTCTCTCACCCTGTGCTGTCCCCGACCCCCTGCCAGCCGGGGTCTCACCGCTCTGTCCGGGCCCAAACTGATGAGAACTGAGTCAAGTTCACTGGTCAGGTCCGTGTTAACCTTACGGGGAGTTTGATTCAGTTCTTATACAATTTGATTTGTGACCAGAATCCTGTTTGTGATTCTGAATTAAGAATTAAGTTTGTGAAGCGAGGCACGACTGCATCTAACAATTAATAGGGGGACTGAAATTACACAGAAAATTTTTGGTGAACACAGTGAAGGTAGTAAAGGAGGGACAGAGCAATGAGAAGACAGGAGACACAGCAGCCAGCAAAGACAGGCCTGGTGGCACCTTCCAGCCACCTGGGAGGCTGAGGCAGGACAGTAACAAGTCTGAACCAAGCTGGTGACATGGAGGGACTTAATCCTCAAAATTAAGAAACAAAATAGAAAAGAAAGGGTGGCCTAGTCAGGGAAAGGCCTTGGGCTGAATTCCTAGTACTACCAAAAAATCCACGGTTGACCCAACTCTTCTCTGCAAGGCCCGTTTCATATTTCAAGATGCAAATACAAAGGAAAGAGAAGGATGAGAACCTGCCACATAACGGCCACAGCACAGCTGAGACCGGCACTTACAGCGACAGACAGGGAGTACTAGTGACGCGAGAGAATCACTCTATGACGATAAAAAGTCAATGAAACAGGAAAATGCGCAGCTGGAATCGTACCCAGGCTGCCGGACACGACACCACGACCCGGCCCAGGTGCGGGGCGGCACCTGCCCAGGAGCGCCCTGGCTGCAGGGTGTGGGGTGCACTCCGCCCGGCCTCCGACCCCTTCTCCACCCCCAGCCGCTTGGGAGTATTTTGCCTTTTCCTGCCAGTGATCAAATTAAAATGTACTATTTAAAAACTGCATTTGCACGTTCCACCCTGCTGCCTGCAATGATTGTGTGTGATTATTAAATACTTCATAAATAATAATGTGACATTTCTGATTGGGCATCTGGTTAAGCAGCCTTTCTTCTCTGCCTGAGAGTGTGGACAGATGAGATCACGGAAGACAGGACAATCCCGGGCCCCTGGGACCAGGGCTGCCCCACATAGCACCGGCGGATGTAGCTCTTCCGCGCCCTGGCTGCAGTCTCTCCAGCCCACCCCTAAGCTCTCCAGGACCAGCTTCCTGGGTTGGGGGAGAGGACAGCAAGGAGGATAGCACTGCCTCCGTGGGCTGCGGCGGGGCGGGCAGCGGCACGCTGCGGGCGTCAGCCAGGACAGGCCAGGAACCTCCAATCATGGGGTCCCGCCTGCCTCCTCCTCCCCCAGCCTTGCGGCCACTCCCCCTGCCCTCCAGCTGCTCCCCCTCCTGAGAGACCCTCCCGGCTCAGAGAGGAGGGAGGGGAAGGGGCATGAAGGCAGGAGCAGAATTCCTCCCTGAGGACTCAGCCTGCATGCCACTCTCAAACGGCAAGCAGCCCGGGCATCTGTGCCCGCCCGGGGCTTGGCAGGAAGGGCAGCAGCCTCGTGGGTTCAGATGCTATTGGCAGTGCTCACAAATGTCGGCAGGGAGCAAGTGTATCTCAGGCTTCCTGAGCCACAGGATGTCAGATGTCAGAGGGGTGAGCCCAGTACTCCATGCTGTCCCAGCGTAGCCTCCAGGGTGCCCCTGGAAAGACCAGGGTCTCTCTCCCGCCCCAAGCCTTCGTGGTGCCCATTGCCACTCCAGGGCATCCAAGGTGGCCCTCAGGGAGCTCCCAGTTCTTCTCAGGGGGCAGGAAGTCCTCCCCGGCGATGGCTCGGTGACCCGCCTCCTCCCGACTGAGAGGGGAGTCCTCGGTTCGCAGCTTCACCGCAAAAGGAAGAGTGGACAGAGCGCAGGACGCACTGCCCGGGGCGGGAAGCCTGCATTACACTGAGGATGTAGCTGTTTATTTCCTCTCCTCGCTAGTCCAGCCCATGAAACACTTATTTTTCCTTTGTGTCTCTGCTCCAGCGGCCTCGGACAGCTCCCCTGGGGCCCAGTGAGTCGACTGTTAGTCAGTAACCTCCAGCTGGGGTGGGGGAGCTCAGCCTGGGCTCTCACAGCACCGCCACCTCCTCTGCCTGCCCAGGAGAGGGGATGGGACAGGGGCTTCCTTAGCCACAGTGCAGTCTCAGCCTCTGTCGCTGCTGCTGGGCAGCTCAGGGCAGGAGTCCCGTGCAGGTGCTCAGGCGGTCAGATGCCAGGGCGGCCGAGGCTCAGGCTGCTGGGTCCTAGCTGGAGGGAGAAGCTGTCAGAAATCGGAGGCCACGAGCAGGAAACAAACCTCGAGTCTCTGCAGAGTCCACTTGGCTGCCCGTGTCTCGTGAGTCAGGCAGCTTCTGCCCCGACGGCTGCTCGTGTCTGAGGACTGAGCCTCTCACACAGGTGGAAATAACTCAGTCTCCATCTTGTCCAAACCTGGTTCCAAACTGCACAGCCATCACGAGCACTGAGAGCAGCCAGGTCTGCAGGAGGCGCTCCCAGGAGACGCCAGGCACACGGGGCAGCGCTGCCCACCCTCAAGGTTGGTGGCGTAATGACTTCGCCCAGGGACGGCTGGTGGGGAGGGAGGAGGATGGAAGGCAGGAGAATGAGGGGCTGGGAACTGCTGCCAGGTCCTCCTCCATCAGAAAAAGAGGACGGAGGAGAAGAAAACTGACTCTGCTGCTAGGAACTTAGAGCCTTAATTTCATGGCACATTAGGGTAATCTGGCGGGCGGTGGTCCCAGCGCAGACGCACGCAGGCCGCAGGGTGCAGCTCCCGGCCACCGACACCCTGTGCTGATCACAGGCCCGGCTAGGAAGGGAGCGGAGTGGCCGGTTAATTCAGTTCAAGCTCTCTCTGCCACACGCAGCACTCAGACCCCCCAGTGCTCCCCAGCCCACCCCAGTCCTCTCCTTTGTTCTGGCCTCCTCAAGGGAACAGGGTAGGGACCCCAACATGCACCTGTGCCTTCTGGAGTCGGGGGACGTGCGGAGCATCCAGCTGTCCAAAGCAATGACCCCCTTGCCTTCATGGGGAGACACAACTCGAGGAGCTGACTAGTGCCTCCGCTGTCAGCTACAGAAATCACAGTAGCAATGACCTGCTGCCCCTGGGGGTGGGGTCCCTGGAATTCCTGGTCCTGGCACAGAGGACCCAGCCGGGTCGGGTGATCCGAGTGGAGCTGCTCGAAAGGCATGCTGTCCACACCGAAGGGCCGTGCAGAGCCAGGCCACTTTTCCCTCCGTTCTGGTGACCGAACCCAGTCCCCTTCTGAGCTCGATCCCCAGCCCAGACCTTCCTGCCTCAGCCTCCGCTACCCTCCTCTTTTCTTTCTTCTCAGGACTTGGGATGGAATGTCAGACCTCACAAACGCTGGGCAAGGGCTCTCTCACTGAGCTGCTCCCCAGCAAGCACTGAGTCTACAAAACATCCAGAACAGGCAAATCCAGAGGCTGCAGGGAGAGTCCGTTGCCAGGGCCTGGAAGCGGAGAACAGGGCGGCTGTCAGGGGTCAAGGCTTCTTCTGGGGCAAGGGGACATTCTGAGTGCTGGCAATGGCCGCGCAGGCAGTGAGATGCCGGATGGCACTGGCCGGCCCTCTGACCAGGGGAGCCAGCCTGCGGGGCCCGCTCAGGACTCCTGCTCCTGACCAGTCACTGCCAGCTGCGCTGGGGCTCCAGCCACACAGCCCTGGAGCAGTCGCCCGAGCTCCATGTCTGGGCCCACAGGGTCTGTCAGCCGGGTGAGGCTGCTGCCCTCAGCCAAGTGCTCTGAAGGAGGCGGTAGCACAGCACCCCCAGCCGAGCCTGTCAGCCCTGGGCCAGAGCCGACCCGGCTTGAAACAGAGGGGCGGGCACCAGCCTGGGTGCTCAGGAGGTGGACACACTGCTCAGCAGAGCGAGCCCTGCTGCGCTGGGGCCGCAGAAGGGTACAGCGGCAGAGCACACGCACACCCACGCCAGCCCCCAGCACCCACTGGGGCATCCTGCAGAGAGCCCTCGGTCCCAGGCTCAGCCCACGCCCAGGAGGCTGTGCTAGATCCTGCGACAGGTGCCCGGCCCGGCCTCTCCTCACTGGCCCTTCTGCCAGGGCGGAGCCAGCTTCTCAGGCCACAAACAGCTGTGGACAGGAGCCCCCGGTGGCACCAGCGGGTGGGTTCACCCAAGCGGACCCAGAGGGTGGGGTGCCCCAGGGCTCCCGTCTTCTGTCCAGGGCCATTGGTGCAGGGCTGCAGAGACTGAAGACAAGGTCGTCCCCAAGGCAGCAGGTCCGGGTCTCCGGTGCGCCGCGGGGCGCGAGCTCAGTCCGGTGTTCGACTCGGCAGTGGAGGCGAGTGAGGTCTGTGTGGTCCCCGATTTCTGGCTAAGTGCAGGCTAATGAGTCACCAGCGTCGCTGCACTAGGAAACCTCACTCCCAGTTCCATGTAAGTTCCTATTTGTGGAACTCTGAGCGGAGGCGTCAGGTCTGAGCCGGCTTCCTTCGGCTTCCGGAGCCTGCAGGCCTGCCTGGCACAGGGGGCTGCTGGCTGTCCGGCCGCGCGCATGTTACGCGCGTGTGTGTGCATGTGTATTTGTGCGCGTGTGCACAGCGTTTTGAGTTTTACGTTACGTGGAAAATGTGAAATAATTCTGATCCCTCACCCTCCTTCAAGAGCACTCTCTCCCTCCTCCCTCCTTATTCACAGGAGCTTTGTTTCCGCTTCCGTCTTGTTCCCCACCCCGCTGGGGGGGGGGGCAAGATATATTAAGCACAGGTACAATTCCCTATGATGATTGTGATCATTATATGTATCAAAATTGTGCCAAAAATTAATTTAACAACAAAAAACTCCAATGTTTAACAGTTTAAAGAGAAAAAATAAAAATAAAAACCGCTCCCTTTCACCTCATTTCAACTCGCTGCGTCTGTGGCCTGCGCTGTGTGCGCTGCTACCACCAGGTGGCGCCACAGGCCGACAGCAGCACTGGCCCTGGTTCGCGGGGGCGGAGGCGGAGGCTCCAGCGGGTCCGGATTCTGCAGCTGCGGGGTGGTGGCCAGGGCCGGTTCCGAGGCTGTCCGAGGTTGGGCACCTCCTGTCGGACGGGCGGAGCGGGGGCGTGGGAGACGAGGCCGAGCCCCTGTGCCCAAGTGCAGGCCAGCTCTCCAGCTCAGCCTCGACCCCGCGCGGATGCTGCCTCCAGGGAGACTCCAGAGAACCACGCTGCGCCCTCGGTGTCTCCCTCCGGCCTGGCATGGAAGAGGCTGGAGCCAGGGTGTGCCGGCACCACGGAGCGGCCTAGGTGGCCTTTGCAGTGGCCTCAGCACAGGCCGAGGGCTGAACCCTCTTGAGTTGAGCTGCGCCTCTGAGGGAGGGGAGGATTCTGATTACTGGCCACGGGGCTGGGGCTGGGGCTGGGGCTGGGGCTGGGGGCAGCCAGGCTGCCAAGACCAGATCAGGGACTGGGACGGGCAAGACCGGCACCTGAGCGGACAGGTTTGCTGAGCTGTGGCAGCTCTGCCAGCCGGAGGGCTACACCTGCCTGAGGGCCACATGCAGAAGAAGTGGGCGGGGTCAAGGCATGTCCGTCGTCTGGATGCCTGGGTCCCACTGTGCCTGAAGCCATCCTTGGTCCCAGGGGCTGAAACTCAGCACTTTCCGGCTGAACCAGCTGAAGCGGGGAGGGATCCTGCAGCTGCCAGGGATGAAGTCCTGGCCCGGAGGAAGCACAGCCTGTGCCGACCCAGAAGCCATCACGCAAGGGAAGCAGAGGACAGGAGGAGCCCCCGAGGGAGAGGCAGGTGCCCAGCACCCGCATCCAGCCCCGCGTGGAGCCCTGTGCTGGCAGGGCGGCCTGGCCTGCTCTCGGCTGTGGTGGGCGGCTCAGGTCGCAGCACAGCCCCTGAAGCAGAGCAAAGCAGAAAGTGGAAGCCCCCGCTCCAGCTCAAGCACGTCCTGCCAAACTCCACTGCTTTCTCTTTCTTCAGCACTGGGATGGAACCCGGGACCTTCACGCTGAGCCACATCCCCAGCCCACATTATTTTTACTTTGAGATAAGGTTTTGCTAAGTTGCCCAGGCTGGGGTCAAACTTGTAATCTTCCTGCCTCAGTCTTTCAGAGGCCAAGATTTAATCTGCTTTCAAATTGCAGCATAAGTAATTGTTCCTGGGCGGCCTGGAAGCTCTTTTAAGTTCTTTTTCTGTGTATTAATATTTAATCTTGAAGTACAAAATCATTTGCACAGTCAGACGAGAGCCGTGGGAGGGTCCACACCACATCGCCCCACTCTCTGCCGGAGCCGCCCAGCCCGGTCCCTGGTGGCCTCCACGGCTCCCCAGGCAGCAGACAGCCCTGACCCTGCTGGGGGTGGCCGGCTGTCCAGGGGCCTCCCTGCAGCCTCTGCCGTGGAGGGAACTGGGGGGCGCTGGCTACTGCCCCACCTCTGGAGCCCTGGTCTCCACTCCCGTCGGACCCAGGCACAGGGACCCAGATGTGGCCTGCCTGTGCTCCCTCGAAGCCCCTGCTCCGGCCGGCTCAGGCACAGGTGCAGGAAGCCCACATCGGTGCTCCAGACTTGGCGGAGGAGAGGCCTGAGCTCTGCTGCCCAGGGCCTGGCAACTAGGACAGCACAGTGCCCACCTGTCTCCACTCTGCTCCCCACACCAGGTCCAACCTCAGCCAATGGGGGACTCCATCTGTGGCACAAACTCTGGCTGTGCCCCTGGGAGACGGGCAGCCCATCCTGCCACCAGGCCAGTTTCCCCAGCCACGAACACGAGGACAGCAGAGTGCTGTGCGCCTGGCTGGAGGCTTGGTCTCTTCAGAGCTGTCTTGCTGTTGGTCTGCAGATGGCCCTTAAAGAGGGGTGTCCCAGCCAACTTCACACAGCCATGGGGGGTGCGCGACCGTGGGGAGCAGCTCCCCCACTGCAGCGCAGAGAGGGTCTGCTACAGAACCCCAAGGGCTCTGCAGGCTGCAGAGACAGAGGAAGAGTCCGGGGGGTGCAGAGCAGAGAGACCACCGCACAGAAGGGATCCCCGGTGGCAGCAGCCCCTCAAGCTTTACCCGCTGATCTGTGAGCACAAGCTGTGCAGCAGAACCACTGGGCGGCCGAGGAGCCTAGGACAGCTCGAGACTTCCAGCAGGGGCGTCGTGGGACCCGGAAAGGGAACTGTGGCGGCCCCTGCAGCGGGTGCGCCTCCACCTCCTGCTCTGCCTCACAGCCTGCGGGGAATGCCCTCACAGACTTCTGGAGACACAGAGAAGCCTGTGAAAGCTCTGGACAAGCAAACATGGGCCATAAGAAACACTGAGGCCACTGAGGCAGGAAGGAAAACCTCGCTGACCGTGCACAACAGTCTGCTCAGAAGAACAGAGGGAGGCAGCGGAGGAGGGCGGCCACAGCTCGCGGAGGCTCCTGCAGTGAGTGTCCTCACGCCCGGCGGGGCCCGTGGCCCTCCCCAGAGTGTGGCCGTGGCGAGGGCAGGGTGCACGTGGTCCCCCAACCCGCTCTAACCAAGCAGCCTCTGGGAGGTAAGACAAACAGCGGTGCCGGGAAGTCAGTGAAGACAAAGGTGGGATTATCTAAAGGCTCACTTAATCCAAACTGAGACTGCGGAAGGGGACGGGCAGCTACAGCCAGTGGATGGCAGTCACCAAAGTTGTGACGAGATGGACTCAGAAGCCTCAAGCCCACAAGGAGGAGACCGGAGACCTCCGTGTCGAGGAGCCCTTGTCAGTCCACTCTGTAAGCCCCTTGTGTCCAAGTCTCCTTCAGACACCATGGGCTGCTCCAGGGTCCACGGAGCTCCGGGCTCACCTCCTCCTTCTGGCGCACTCTGTGCGGAACCGCCGACCTCCTGGCTGCATCCTGGCTATTCTGGGGACCCAGAGCTTGCAACCTGGGCTCAGAGTCCCCAGAGGCATGCTTCTCCTCCTGAGACTGCGCTCCTGCTGTCCTCAAAACTTCTGGAACTCACCACGGGATGCAAACCCGGGGCTTGCTGCCCCCTGGAGGCCGGGTGGAGAACTGCCCAGATCCGCCGCCCCCTGCCTCTGCCCTGCCGCAGCTTCCTGGCACTCTGCTTGGACAGCAGCTGCCCCTGGCAGCATGGGCCCGGGCAGAGCTCAACCGTGCCACTCCAGAGGGTCGTCTGCAGGCTCACCCAGAGCCCTCTAAGGCGGGCGCTAAGAAGAACTCAGATAAGAGGTCAGCTAAGGAGATGCTCTCTGCTCTGGCTCCTGGGGGCAGGATGCAGGTGCCAAGAATGGCAGGCAGGTTCGTATGGGCCCAGTGTGGGCCAAGGCACCTGCCCAGCTCAGTGACAGGAGCCATGCCACAGGGTAGGGGGCACTGCCCAGCTTGAGATCAGATGTGTTCTGATGCGTCACGGCCTAGGGATAACAAATTACAGGGGGACCAGCTGAGAGTTTCCACCCCCACTGCCACAGCAGCCCCCAGACTTGGTGGCTCAAAACACTGCCAGTGCATCACTCTTGACTCTGGGGTGGAGGATGGGGCTGGGAGGCACACACTGGTTAGGAGAAGTGAGCTGCCAGCGCGGGGAAGCCAGTCTGCTGAGACTGCGCACTGGGTGTGCCACGACCGGATGTCAGTGAGACTAGAGAAAGTGCAGAGACAGGTGGAGCCGGAGGGGCAGGGGGAGCACCGCCACGGGGGAGCACCGCCACAGGGGAGCACCCCCACGGGGGAGCATTGCCATGAGGGAGCACCGCCATGGGAGGAGCACAGCCACGGGGGAGCACCGCCAAGGGAGGAGCACAGCCACAGGGGGAGCACAGCCACAGAGGGAG